>PNEQ01016040.1:0-155278 GCA_003012365.1 Medauroidea extradentata
TTGTGTTCGTGAATAATCAAGTGCTTTATTTATGGAGAGCAGCATTTTTGTAACACAATTAGAACACATTAGAGTGGTTTTCGTCTGTAATCAGCTTTTACATACTTTATATAGTATTGCTAACGGAAAATAAAGTGCGTAAAGTGATAGACGTGTGACGCGATGAGAGCAAAAATTATGTGTAAATTTTATATTTGTAATGATATTAATTTGAGTGGCCTAGTTTTGAAATTCACGTAAGTTATTTTAACTTGAGTGGCATGGTATTTGTGAGTGTAGGCCTACTACCTAATGGGCTATACATGTGGCATTCGTCTTTCAGCGAGTCGTAAATCGTGATACGTTGATTATTTCTAAATAATTCATTGCTAGTGTGTAGTGAATACGAGTGGCGTTCGTACAACTATACTGCAATAAATTTAATTACGTGTAGATTGTTGAAAGTTCAATGTTCACCGAGATAGGGTGTGATATGTGTAGACAGCAAGTCTCACGAAAGACTTAAAACTAAAATGGTAGCCCTCCCGTTTTATGAAATAAAGAGAATCCCAACAGAATCACTCTTAAATATAAAGCATGTATGTGGAAACAAGTCGGTAAGAAAGATGTGATGTTGAAACAGCCAAGCAAGTAAAATAGAGAGGTAATGTAACTGTTCTAAGCAATTAGCCAAACAGGTACTTGCAAAACATGTTCGCTATTTATTTGCATTATCATTTGCATAAAAGTTTTAAGCATAGTTTTTAAGGTTACAAATAACCTCGTCACAAACCAACTCTATTTTCTCGTCGCGTGCCACGTAAAAATACCCTCAAAATACATTCCGGGGAAAGGATTATTCGTTGCCCATTTTTAATTGCTTCCTTAGTAAAAAACATTTCAGTTTCGTACTTCTACTGTACTTCGTAACTATTAAAAGCTGAAATGTGTACACGAAAACGTAAATAATTAATGTTCATAGAACACTGGATACAGATAAAGATATGCAACTTTTATGTTAATTCACTTTAATACACCCGAAAATTGTCCAATGCGCATGCGCGAAGGGCGCAGATATACTTGCGTCGAGCCATTTGCTAGTTGCAGATTTTCAGGCACTTTGCGCCATCACGTGACCACTTGCACCTGCGTATTTGTATATTTAATACCAAAGCAACGCAGCGCAAGTGCAAATTTTGCGCTGCACCTCTCAAAAGCGATATTTAATCGCCCCCCTGACATACACATACACCAAAATTAATAAATTTAAATTTCTAGGAAGCAACTTGAATCTGAAGAAAATTAAATATTTATTCATTTATTTACTTATTTAATCAACAGCCGATTAATATTTGTTGAAAACATTTTGCAGAAGAAATTCTTCGGAGCCTAAAAATGCCATACTCAAGAAAATTTCTTCTCAAAATAACGATCACCTGATTGACAAACAACATACTTTGTATATTTTGGCGTTCGGCTGGAACCAGAAAATGGCAGTGTCATTTATGCTCTTTCCTGCCATTTTCCTGCCCCTTATATTTCTCAACCTTCTCACGATGGCAGAAATCTCAGGTTACCCGAACAAATCTACTTTTTCAGAGTGCAACAAGTGCATTGAATTACATGTGAAAAGTGAAAAACACTATCAATATGTAAATATACAAATAGATGGAGGTAAATATAGGAGTGTGTATTTTCACCATGATTTGTTATTATGTGTTTAATCTGTTTTTTAGTGAACATAAATCTACGGTTTTGTTTAGTAAGTCTTCATTATTGTTTTGTTGGCGAAAAATGTTCTGTTGTGCCATTTTCAATCCTCTGCGAGATGCCAATTTTGTATATACATCAAGAAGTGTCGCTTTTCACATTCGGCTGCCAATGGTTTTTCAAAGTTAACTTCTAGACCTCTGCACATGGAATTAATTACGCAGAGCATACTTCTTCATCATTTTGTCGCCAACATAAGCTGTACCGTGCATTTTTTCTCTAGGACGCATCATTTGTTAGCTATAATCGGTTTTCTGTATGTATCGAATTTGCCCGCAGCAACTATCGGACATCCCAACGTGCGCCTCGTCGCTATCGAATTTCTACGCATTTGCAAGGGGTATTTAAAAAATTAGTATAAAAAAACTACTCGCCTAGATTCAATTGTAAATATTAAGATCCAAAGAAGACGGTTCAAAATTTAATCCTATAGGCCTATGTACTTTGTGCAGCATAAACATTGTAGTTGAATGCTAGAAATTATTTTATGCCAAAATATCTTTAAGGTATCAAACTTCGATGCTTTTACATTTTTTATAATTAACTAATAATTTAGTTAGTATTGTCTTATGAAATTCTCTACATGGAATCCATTCGAGCCAAGAAAATCAAATTAACCTAATCATAAAAAATTCACCGACATAGTCTATACTTAAAATGATTTTAAACCCCACTTATATTTTCTTGATTTTTTAGCTGTATATGTATCCTTCAGGTAACTGTCGGAAACAAAATTTTAATTTTGTCCAATAATAGCACATATCACATGAGCCCATTTGCAGCAGGTGGTACATCTGACCCAGTCTTCTCCCATGTTGTCGTCGGAAAATAAACCAGCACAGTACAGGCACTCCGTATCTTCCTCATCGTCGGAAAGAAGGTGAAACTCATGTTCGGAATCGTCATCATAAGCAATATCGTCTTCTGATTCACTGGAACTTTCTGCCGAAGAGATCTTTTCTTCGGGCCTTGTTTAGTTGCAGAACTAATTTTATTTGTGGCATCTGTTGTCTTCGAAAGGAAAACATTTCTTGCTGTCTTCTATTTTCATTGAAGGTGTTGCTCTAGGATCTTTTTATATGGAGATGCAGTAATCAGTTGTACCGAGCAGGTTCTTGTTTTTCGTCCTGTCGTCTGAGACTTGTGAACTGGTGGAGAAGAAATGTCCATGGGGCTGCTTCTGGGTTTGACTCACTGAGGTTCCTGGTTGTGAATTTGTATGCACAGAGGATGGAACTGCAGATGATGCTGAAGAGGTACTAGTGGGCTTATCTGTAGATAGGGTAGTTCACACTACCTGTAGAGTAATAGAGCTAAGCCTGTCTTGATCAACAGTTCCGCCTGTTCTGGAAGTTTCTTCAAGGTGTATTACATCGAGGGGAAAATCGTGCTGTCTACAAACATGTCTTTCACATGGTAAAGACCACTTTTCTTGAATCCAATGGCAGAGCTATTTTAGGTGTTGCAAATTCCACGTAGGCTTTCTCAAATAATTCTCCCACTTGGTATGCAGTAACAACCATTAATTTGTTCCTCCGAAGCCACCAAGTGATATTTCTAGCATAATTGGTTTTTAGTGGGTTCATAAAAAATATCCAGAGGTTGCATCTTATGTACACTATGGGATGGAAGGCTGACAATTAATGCATGATTATCGTGGGCTAGATTCATCACATCCAGGTTCCTCGTACGTGAAAAATGTCCATCTAACACCAAAATTACAGGATCGTCTGCTGCTGGTTTCACATGCTGGATTAAATGCAGAAACCAAGTTGTGTGTTTGAATGATGGATGACATGCATAGATGGAGCCTGTAGGAGTGCCATTCATCAGTTCTGGCTTCATATTTTACGGGGAAAAACAAGGGGTGGAATAAAGTAACCAGCTGTGCTCATGCATGTTACAACTGTTATTAAAGCACCATGTTCTACTGACTGAAAAGACAATATTTGTTTCTTTCTCTTTACTCCAATTACTTTGACGTGTGTGTGCTGCACAACTGTAATGCCTGTTTCGTCACAGTTATGAGTACGACTTGAATTATGCTTGATTTGGTCCATTGCCGGTTCATATATTTTGAAAAAAGTTGCCACCGACTTAGGCTTGAACCCTTCGGCACATGCGAATGAAAGATCTTGCGAATTCCTAATAAACTACGTAGAAAACCTTAGAGCCACTTCTTTCCTGCTCACTCTCCTACGTAGAGAAGGGGGTTTGGAATGCCATTGAGGACTGCCGACTGATAAGCCATATGACAAACATATCTGTGTGTCAGACTAAAATACCACTCCTCCATTAATAACACAATATTCAGCTAATTCTTCCTCTAGTTCCACAGACAACACAGGTTTTCTGCCAATTTTTGATGCAGTTGCAACTTTAGAGGATGTAACATCCTGTTTTGCATAGCGCTCTAAAGTAGCCTGAGGTACACTTAATAACCGAGAAGCTTTTAAACTGCCCTTTTCTTTATTCCTTATAGCATTTACGACTGCTTTTATCTGCTCCAAATCCCACTGCTTCCTTTTAGACGTCCGTTAAAGAAAGAAACCATGGCTGAATAATTTAATAGAAATAAGGAACAAATGGACAAATGTGCAATTTGAATACAAAGAAAAAAATATTTTCTACAGATAATGGTTTGTATCACTGTAATTGTTAACTTGTATGTCCCCAGCAATGAGAAGTTTTAAACTGCCGATCCCTTATACTACCATCTAGTTGTAGGATTTTTAAATGTTAGGGGCAAAACAACAGTTTAAAAAAAATAACTTAACTTCTAAACATTCCTAGTGAGGCTAGCTTAACATTTGAAGTAGTCATTTATGCTCAATAACGAGTTTTCATTTATATTTTAATTTCTTAAGTAGGTTTTAAAATGATAATACTGTGAAAATGACAGTTTCACAGTTAATTTAGGCACAAATAATATAGTTCGCTACATTGTGAACTATGTAGGGACATGCAGCAAATTATCTATATGACACAATAAAATTCCAGGGTAATTGCTAAAAATCTCACGAACAACTGCTCGTGGAAACATTGCATGCCAGTTTATTAACTTTATTCAAAGGCAAGTGCCCCTGTGTTTCTGGGCCTTGGGCAAGTAAAAATGCCCAAGCAGGCAGAACACTTAAACAAGTTCTCTCCTAGCTCATAGTATTGCAGTCATCAATAAAACCAATAGAATTTAATGCATTAAAAAATATGAGTCACTAAAAACTATGAAATTTTCTATTTCTATAATTTATATCTGTAAGGTAGAGTTATGGCTCAAAATATGTTTTAGGGCTTTAGTCATAATTATATTGAGCATCATGGATAGAGTTTATAAATTGGTGCCTAATTATAGGATCTCGTGCACCTCCCCAAATTAGGATACTGGCAAGGTCTGTTTACTTTGTCCAATTACAAAAAAAATTCCAATAAAAATAAGTTAATAAACAGTAGGTGGTAAAAAAAGGTTAAAGTAAAAACAGCTCAGCAAAAGCAAGATGAAAAAACATCTTTGTTTTGTATCGCGTCTAGAAGAAGAAAACCACAAACATTTTCCACAAGGCTAAACACACAACTATCCACCAGCATTGAAATAAGACACTAAGATGGCAGGTGCAAATTCACAACTACCAGTCTGGCACTGGACAACAGTTTCGCACACTCACTACTATAGTGCAGCGCCTCCTTCACACCAAAACGACACCTACCCAAAATAGTAACCCACTCCAAATTAGGTGCTTTTCCTCTATATCTAATTTTGTTTATTGAAATAATAATTTATTTCAATAGTTTGACACATTCTGTTTGAAATAATTATCTGGAAAAGCAAGCAACTTCCTTAACACAAATGTTACTGCTGGCATAAATTATAGCACCAGTAACGCCAGTTTGCACAGGATGTCGTAAAATGTTTCACTTCTATTGAAACAATATTTAATTTCAATACGTAGACACATTATGCACCATACAATTTCCTGGTAAGCATCTCTGACCTTTATTCAACACAAAATGAAACTTAAATGTCGCAGTCAGCAAAAATTATTCGCCAGTAATGTCCATATTTGCAGGCCTATCAAATTATCAATTTATTTCAATAGATAAGCACATTGTGCAATAAAGAAATTCCTGGTAAAGAATCTGTGACCCTGCTTCAGTACAAAATAGAGTATAAATGTTGCTAGTATCATGAATTATAGCACCAATAATGTCCATTCTAACAAGTTGTTTGCTGTAATATTTTAGCACTATTTAACTATAGCACTTTATTTTAATGAGTACACAAATCCTGTACCAGATGATTCCCTAATAGAGAATTTGTGACCTTCTTTTAAAACAAAATAAATCATAAATGTTAGCCAGCAGCATAAACTAGCGCCCGTAACGTCAGTTTTTACAGAAGTTTGCTGGAATATTAATTAGGTCTATTAAAATGAAATGAAAATTTCATCACTTGGTATACACATTATGCACTGAATGATTTCCTGGAAGAGGATCTATAACCATACTTCAACACACAATAAAGCATAAACGTCACCAACTGCATAAATTATAGCTCTCGTTAACGTCCATTTTAACAATATTGTTCAGGCTAATTAAGTTAACAATTTGTTCTAGCGTAATATGGAATAAAATAATTCCTTGTAGAGCATCTGGACCTTTTTTAAGTAGGTACAAAAGTCAGTTAAAATATCACTGGGCAGCTTAAATTATAGTACCGGTTACCGTACATCCATTTTTACAGAATATTTGCCAGAAGATTGTAATATAGGCTACTCAATTTATATAGTAATTTTCTTTGATATGCAGGCACATTCTGTACTAAAAGATTCCTGGAAGAGCACAGACAACCTTTCTTGAACACAGAAGAAAGCATAAACTTGGGTGTCAGCGTAAATAACAGCCCCCATTACATCTGTTTTATAGGCTATTTGCAGCAATATTGTTTAAAGATTATTGGAATAACAAATTATTTCAATAGGTGCACACATTATGCAATAAATGATTGCATGGTAAAGTATCTTTGGCCTTCTTCAACATAAAACAAAGTATAAACATTACAGGCAACGTAAATTACATTGGCCATAATGTCAATTTTACATGCTATTTGTTGGAATATTGTAGTATTTTTTACTGAAATACTAATTTATATCAATAGGAACATGCATTCTGTAGGTACTGAAGGATTCCCTGGTACAGTACCTACTTTCTTTCCTTAACACAAAATAAAGTGTAAATGTAACTGGTAGCATAAATTATAGCACCAGCAACAACCGTTTTCATACGCTATTTGCTGCAATATGGTAAATATGTAATGCGTGTATACGTAATATTCTACATAAAACTGCATCAGAAAACCCTGCCACCTACAAAGTTTTGGTAATACTGAATTGAAACTATTAGTTGGCTTAGTAAATTTAATTTTTCTGAATTTCTGTACATAGTGATAAATGGGATTACGAAATTTGTATCACACATTTACAGCATAGCGATAGTTGGTTCATTCACATTTTGGTGTTATCCTAATGCGGTAAATGGTAAGTAAAATGTTTAAATATATTTATATATCTTAAGCGACATACTAACAATATAATTAAGTCCATTTTGTTGTTATATATTATTTATATGTTGCAAAATATACATGGACTCAAATGATGTCAGCATGCACTTGTAACATGCATCAGAAAGTAAGGTTAGGGAACTAATTATTCTTAGCAAATTTACCATTTGTGTTATATATACAAACAGTAACAAAGTAATGCAGTAACATTGTAGGTATATAGTAACTAATGATTTTTACATATTATTTTGCACAGGTAAGAAAGATATGAATCAAGAGGAACTGTTAAAGTTCTACGAAGACCTGCCTTCAGGTTCAGAGCTCAGTTCTTTAGAAGATAACAGCGATGAAGAACCTGACAACCTTACACCTGAGAAAAGGATGGAGCTGCAAGATCATCGTTTGGTGGAGGAGGAGAGAAGAGCTGAAATATGTGAAGCTAATGAGGTAACACATTCAGATTTCAGTTATGTAGAATTTGACTTTTCCGGTGAAACACAATCTGACAGAGTACATGAGCATTATACTGCTCCTCAAGATAACAATAGGCCTATTTCTGTGGTTGGTAATTTTCACAGTACACAACCAACACTTCAGAGTGATCAATAACTATACACATCAATCTAAGCAGGACACTAAAAATTTGGCTCAGCCGTCTACCTCTTTCAAAACCTGCAACTCAACAAATCAGGCTTGTAGCAGCAGGTCTAATCATTCAGATAGCTTTCCTTCAACTACACGCCAACCAAAAAGCAGGGTAAAAGTACGTCCTGAAAAAGAAAAGTCTGATTAGTGGGAAGCAGTAAAAGAAAATAAATTCTCAGGGAACCCTCCAGAGTTTTTAGGAACAACACCTAGTGAAATATTCGTGGATGGTAAAGACCCAATAGATTTTTTTCAGTTCTGTCTTTCCTAATTCGTTGTTTGAACTCATTGCCATGGAATCAAATAGTAGATATGCACTTCAAAATGACAAAAATTTTAAAGTTTCTGCACAAGAAGTGAAAACTTTCTTAGGTATAAACTTAATCATGACGTACATAAAATACTCTTCTTCTAGAATGTACTGGTCATCCATTACGGGTTTAGAATGGCATGTCTGTGAACAGATTCGAAAAAATTAAACGTTTCATCCATTTTGCAAATAATGACGAAAAGCAGAAGTCGAAAAGTGACAAAATTTTGAAGATCCGTCCCATAACTGAAGCTCTCCACCAAAGCTTCCACAAAGCTTACTCCTAACGAATTCCAGTCAGTTGATAAGATGATCGTGCCTTTCAAAGGGAAGAGTATCCTGAAACAATACATCAGAAGTAAACCCAAAAAGTGGGGGTTCAAAATATGAGTTAAAGCAAGTTCCAGTGGTTATGTAAATTGTTTAGAGTTGTATCAAGGCCGATACAACAATTGTCGAAGCGAGTTTGGTCCTGTTGGAGATGTACGACTTTGCCATGACATACAAGGAAAAAACCATAAATTGTTTGTGGACAACTTGTTTACAACTCTTCCATTACTTCGTCATCTGACATCACTCGACATCTTCTTTGTTGGCTCTTCACATGCGAACAGAGTTCCAAGTGATGTGCTAAAGAAGCTAGTTGACCCCAAGCAACTATCTCGTGGGATGTCCAGCATCATCACAAGGTGGCTAGACAACAAACCTGTGCATACAATTTCAACGTATGCTGGAGTTATTCCTGACGATGAGATAAAACGCTGGGATAGATCTAAAAAAGAAAGGGTAGATGTGTGTAGGCCATTCAGCATCCAACAGTATAATATGTTTATGGGAGGTGTTGATCTCATGGGCAGAATGATCGCCCTTGACCCTCATGGATTCAAAAACAATAGGTGGTACCTAAGAAAATTTTTCCATTTAGTCAACATGGCTTTTGTGAATGCATGGCATTTATTCGAGCTCAAGATGCAAGAACCTCCTATGCCACTTGTGCAGTTCAAAGCATCGGTGGCAACGTCTCTCATCATGTTAGGCACAATGAAGAAGCGTGGCCAACCTTCTGAAAAGATGCCAGAAATCGCAAAGAAGAGAACTGCAATTCCAAGAATGGCACTGGAGGTGAGGTACAATGGTGATGGTCACTACCCTCAGAAGACCAATGTAAGGCAGGCTCCAAGGTGTCATGACAAGGATTGTAAAAGCCGCACCAGATTCAAGTGTCTAAAAGTGTCAAGAACCTGTGTGTCCTGACTGTATGCTATGGTTTCACACCAAATGAAGCACTTCTACATTTTTGTGTAACAACTAAGGCTTGATCCAAGTGCCTATTTTTCTTGTATTGCCTGTGTGATAAGTTTTCATGCTATAACAATAACATCTGAAACCGAGGCTTTGTTTTTGCTATAGAGATACCTCAACAAGGTGAAAGAAAATTCTATCTTTTTTTTTTGTGGGAAAAAATCTAATTTTTGTAGAAGTGTGTTTATTTGTTACATTGCACAAAATGTTATGCCGATTTTTATAGACCGTGTATGTAAAACAAGTTTTTATGTAGAGAAAGAGAGATCTAGGCCTATAATCAAATCTTAGCTTTTCCCATTTGACAAATTGCTAAAAAGAAGCATACCTACTGTACTCATTTAATGCCAGATATTTAAATCCTGTATTCAAAATATGTTTTTTACTTAAAAGGTGTGTTTTGAATGAAGAATTAATTTTTGCAAACAGAATCAATAAAAAAAGTTTTTGTAAAAAAGTCCATATTTGCATACTGTGCTCCTTTAATGCCAGATATTTAAATCCAGCATTCAAAATGATTTTTTACTTAAAAGGTGTGTTTTTAAATGAAGAATTTATTTTTGCAAACAGAATCAATAAAATGTTTTGTAAAAAAGTCTATACAGTAATTGCATACTGTACTCATTTGATGATCCAGCATTTAGAATGTATTTTTTACTTAAAAGGTGTGTTTCTGAATGAAGAATTCATTTACGCAAACAGAATCAATGAAAATAATTCATGCATGAAGAGGTTAAAGAAAGAATTGAAGTTACACAAAACTGTGACAATTTAGTTATTTTCTTTTACTTTAAGTCAATCCAAAACTAAAAATTCCTAAATATAACAGTTTCTGGTGCTTTTACCTCTAAGATATTCACAAAGTTGCATTCATTAAAAATTTAATGATCGTATTTGGAAAGTGAAAATATGAAGTGTGAGTAAATTGGTTAAGGAATGTATTCAGTAAATATCAGTATCTTTATTGAAAATGTAAATGAGAATTTGTGAAGTGGTACCAGCAGTTTTATAGCATTATGAAAATATTATTTTCTGTGTAAATAATAAAATAACAAACCAACCAGGCCTAACTTGTGCTGAAAATCAGATAAGTAGCACCTAGAGAAGTCAAAACTTTTTTGATGAGTAGTAGGTTGTATGAATAATATTTCATATTGTTTCATCACAGTGCAGTAAAATATATTTTATAATTTCCCAACCAAGATTTTTTACCTTATAATTTATATAGTTTTATCTGTAATCAGTAAACACTTGAATAATATGATGATTTTTTTCCTTACTAGGAGATAGGCAAAAGCCCTTCAGCGAGCATGGATGTATATTCATGAGCAAAAGATGCACTGCTGCATCATGCTTGTATATTTATGTTTTTAAGTTTGCTCTGGAGAGCAAGCCCGTTTATTTATCTTCATGAATATTTTGAAGTTTTCAATGTTGCCTTCGCCTATATACTTCACTAGAAACCATTTTTCGTTTTTCTGATGTTGCCGGTTTTATTATATACATGTTGCTACCATAGCTGTAAATAAATTATATTCTTAAAATGTAAAGAATTTTATTTACCATGGCATCTAAATGCAAGGATGCTAAACTAAGTTACAAGTAATCACAAGGAATAATAGCAAAATAGGAATCAGCAAGTGACAATGACAGTATGTAATAATCTTGAGTCTGAAAGTGAATTTCATAAAGAGGTTTCTCAGGTAAATACACAAAATACATCTTCCAGTAATGCTACTGATGTTTTTCAGTTGCTGAATGACTGTGAATTTTCACCACTGCCTGCACTTGGATGATGCATCATCTGGAATTACAGACAATATTGAATTTTCAGTAAATCCAAGTGTATTCCAGATGTTCAAACAAACATTTTATCATGATCTGAACTTATTTGTTCCATGTAATTTAGATATATTGTTATTATATGTTATACATCTATCTTGTTACACGTATACTCAGAAGGTGAGATAGAACAAAACGGACAGATATTGTGGAATCATGGTGTGGTTATTTCTTACTAATGTAATCATATAAAATTAGACACAACATCATTGTATGCAAGATGGATAAGTAATTTACTTTAGTCACAAATAACGTTGATGTGCAACAACATCCATACTATTGTTTTGTGCAGCAGTTGTAGGCCCTTCACTTATTTTTACTATGGTATTGTGACGTGCACTAGCACGTAGTCAATCCTTGGGTTCTTATCATATAGTAATTTTAATCCTTTTTTTTCTCTTAATTAACATTTTTTTGTTGTTTATAACAATTTAAGTAGGCCAACTTAATCAAGTACAAGGGTGTATACGGTGGGATCCAACACATTAATTGGGGATGCTAGTAGAGAAATTAACAGTAGAATTTTATTCAAAATTTAAATTTTAACAGTTGAGGCAAGATAAAAGTAGTAAATTTTATGGGTCAATTTTATCTGATTTATACTGTGCTTGGACTCATTTTAAAGCAAATTTAATTTCAAGCAACTTTTCTAAGTAACTTTCTCGTGTATTTTACTTCATTTTGGTGTTTAAAATTTCGAGTAGCCTCTTAGCTCACTTCTTCTGGAATGGGATTTATCTGGCAGGCAGGTCAGAGTTCAGACGCTTGGAGGCACGTACAGTGGCGTGCTGGAATGTGGTGAGAGCAGCATGTCATTAGGCCTTCGACGTGTGCAACAGAACTGTAAAAAGGTGATGATCCGCGACAGATTTATGACGCAGCACGTCCCCAATTTATAAACTAATGAATATTTAGTTGGTATTATGGAATAAAACGCTTTGCAAATTTATTAGTTACTAGGTTACATAATTTTCTTCTGTTATAAATGTCAATTGGCCAATCTTTCAAGCAACTTGGGTCCCGTTGTATCACTCCGCAGCACAGCCGAGTAAGTCAGAGTGTTTGCCCAGGTGGAAGAGGAAGGACGTGTATGGCGTTGGAGCGGAGGCGTCAAGCCCAGAGGGCAGATTCGCCAGTAAAGTGGGCAGTATTGCCAGCGATGATTTCTCTTCTCTTTTTTTATGCTGTTTACTGAGTTAGTATATCCAAGTAGAGAGGTGCACTAAATGGGTGCACAAGTGGACATTGTGGCTTCAAGACACCGTCGAGAAAACTAGTTACGTGTATTCAGTAGTTTCTTTGTTGTTGGGTGGGCAAACAGCTGTTGAAAGACCTGGATGAACACACTAGCCTACGTTCATTCACACACTGGTATCACCTAATGAGGTTTATGTGTTTAAGGTGATAAGGTTACAGGAGTGAATGTAAGTGTTTTTAGCAATGATTGGTCATTGTACGTCAGGTGAACCATCAATAAACAAAACCAAACATTTTTATTAAATTTTTATTTATTTAATACTTTCTCTCTACGTGAACACCTTTCGAAGCACCTCAGGCTATCCGGGAATGTAAAACCAAAGAGAAATTATTTGTAATTTCTGGAGTACTTGTCATAGTCATCGCTCACCATAATCAGCTGCATCCCACCAACCCCTGTCACAATATGCTAATGGCCCACACTGTCAAAAATCTACCAAAAGATACTGGTGTACTGACCCACTTCTGTTTGATAAATGTCACAAAATGGTTTCCTGCTGTGACTGACTTCTCAACATTGCATACAATCTGAATCAAACAGATTGTACAAAATAAGTTGTATAGTATAATGGACAAAAATGAAATTAAAATGTAGTTTTAGACCATACAGCAACATTAGCATTAATGAAAGTATTGTAGTTTGGAAAACGTGTTTTGCATTCAAACAATACATTCCACCAAAATACCATAGATGCGGAATCAAATTGTTGTTCTTTGTGATTGCAAAACTGGTGTACACAGGTGCCACTACTAATATTGACACAGATGCAAATTGATGTATCTCTTGTTCCATCAGCAAGACACTTTCTATTCCATTATCTTGGAAAAGGCATTCATTGTTTACAGTCAATTGGTATATGAGCCCAGCCCTTTTCCAGTACTTGGAAAATAAAACTAGAGCCTGTATTGCAGTCAGGACAAACAGAAAATGTATGCCATTATCTATCCAGAAAATGGCGTAAAAATGAACATGCAGTACCTCTCACACAAACCATTCCTGACCGAAAAGTGGCATGACAGGTGCATGTACACATGCTGTCAACAATACACAAGCATGAAACAAACGTGACAGGCAAGACTAACTACAGAACTGGCAAGCTTGTTCGAAAATCTTTCCCTGTACTTGAGTAAAACAAGAAACGTGGGTGCTACTGACAAATGAAAAATGCAGGTAAATTTTGTGTGCCTTCAACAATTTCAAGGAAGACTCCTCAGAGGCAATTATATTTATATAAACACAGTGCACAGGAACTTCAGAAGAGAAAAGACATTTGCTGGATGTTTGCAATGTGTATTGTTGGTTTGTGTGTCTTCCATGTTCCAAAGACTTTCACACATTAAAAAAAAATTTTTTTGAGCAGTGAAGTAAATGTGATAAGGATTGAAGCATAGCTTGTGTGCTGTAAATATATAACCGGTATAGGAAATAAAGATAACCATGAACAAGAAAACAATCACTGAAATGTGTGCTTTGTGTAATGTTGTATTATGTATTTGCCCATGTTACAGGTAGGCCCTACTTCCTTTTTGATAAAAAAAATTTGAAAGGTAAAGTAAAATGACGAGGTCTAAAGTGTAAACTGTTTGTTGTTGATAGGTTACAGATAATTAGATAAGCATAAAATGAATTGAAAGACTCTCTTAAATATACAATGTGTATTGAGTAGTTGTTTATTTCAGTAGCAATTATGCATGTGTAACACATAAAAAACTTTCATCAGCAGTACTTGGTCTTGTTATACAGCGACAGCAGGGATCAAGCAAAATACTGATTAGAAGGTCTTGGATCATTGGAATCCAGAGGTTCCGAGCAACTATTCAAGTAGTTCCTGAGGTGCAAGACGGAAAGAAGGTCTAGTGTAGATTTTAATTTCAATGGATTTTCAACTGAAGAATGGTAAAGCAGAAGATTTAACTTGGGTTTGGACTTAATTTACAGAAGTTTCTATTTCTAATTGAAAAGGGCAGAAGAGATGATAGATGCATCATAGGAAACTAGCCAAAACTTAAAAAAAGATGTGAATTTGCATATATAAACATTATATTAAAATGTCAGTAAGATATGGACATTAGCACGTACTTACAGTATGTACAAATTGCTACCGTTGCACAGACTTTTTCGTATTAAAATGTCAAGACGAAGCAATACCCTACTATGTGAATGTGTTTACTTGATAAGTGACACTGACATGTGCATTTTATTCAGGACTTTTCATTTGCCTGTGTCTGTACATTACTCCTTTCTCCAAAAAGGAGGACATTGCAATTGTAAGTTGATAGACATGTGTACAGAATTGTGGACTAGAACATTTGTTGTGGAGGCATTGGCTTTTAAGATATTAGCAGGGTAGAATATGTAAATAAAGGCTTACATAAGCATAACAGAGTTAATGCTAGCAAAATACTGGTAATTTAATACAAATAATTCCCTGTGTAAGTGGCTCTGGTTTGTGCAGTGTGATGAAGACATTCATCATACTGGTACCGTTTGAAATGGTCAAAGTACAGTACTTAAAATAATTTTTCTATGTAAGCTACCTTACATGTGTTTTCATGTAAACATCTGTGTACTTATTTTGAGATTGCTGGCCACAACTCAATTTCATGAAAATTTATAATTAGTCTTGAACATATTTAGGTCAGAATGTAAGCCACTTTTATCAGTTTTTGAACTTCAGCCATAGGAAAGTTAAAGTTTAAATGTTTAAATAACTGTGAAATATTTAATGAAATTGCATTAGATAATTTGAGATGTTTATGAAACACAGGATTTTCAATAAGGTAAAATGTTATTGAATAATTAACTACTTTCAAAATCTGGAGTGTGGTTCAAAAATGTCTAGGATTGTTAAGTTTCACATAATTATTTTGACAACAGACAAATGTGTAACATTTGAAAATGTCTGCACAGATTCCATTTTTGAGTATAAAAATAAACATTTATATCAAAGAACCATTTTTCAACAACAAATCATTTGAAAAATGGATAATTTACTAATAGTAACAAAAACTTACGTGGCAGGTACATAAATATTGAGCATACTTCATAAAAATACAATAACATTATTTACATTATAATATAAAATGTTTACATTAGAGTAACAGTAAAATATTTTGTTCTCCGAATATTTTACTACGTGCACAATTTAGACAAATGTGGACAACCACTCGTAGAATTTGTATGTGTAGTTACGTATATAATTTTTTGGTTGATATAACTATACGTCATATTTTCTTGCCATGGACAAGTTTTTTGTATTGGTGTTAAAAATAATTTTAATTCATTCCATATGTGATTTTCTTGAAGTTACATCATCATTCAGAAATATATTGTCAATGTTTTGTAGGAATTTTCAATTTAAGGAAACTTTTTGGCTGTTTAATTACACTTGTAGACAACTTTTTCGAAGGAAAGTAGTTATAATTTCAATTTTATATACTGTAAACTTCACCATGTTAAATGAACACATATTTAGTTTTTGTATGTTCGTACTGAAATACTTTTGTGGCTTGTAAGATGGTAGGATGTTGATCTGTTGAAGTATGGGATATAGTATAATCATCTCAAGTGATACGATTATATATTATTTAAAACATTACTACAGCAATAATTTTGAATATAAAAAGATAACATTTTTACACAACATATTATATAACTTTGTACTTGATATATCACACAAAATGTGAAGAAAAAGGGCCATGTAATTAATGCTAAGCATAATAAGTTTGCTTTTAACAAAATATACTTTGTCAGAAATGTGTTTTTTAAAAAATGTAATAAGTACAATAAAACTACACCATATAGAAAATTTATCACATGGTGATAACTAATTATACAAACAACCATTCTTGCAATAAGATCTAGAAACAAATCTCAGTCTTTTGTTTTACCATTCTGTAAAAAAATTTTAAATTATAGAGGAATGTGCCGTTTACTGGGTATTAAGTTTCATGTACCCAATTTTTCGACAACATCCTTTCTTCCTTAAGTAAATTTCATAATTATAACATTTTTCTTCATACTTGCTTTGTGATTTTTTGCCACAATGTATGTGTACACTTTATAATCTGTTTACAGATTTCTCTCCTCTTCAGTATAAATTATGGTTTTCAGATATATGAAAAAGTGTTTTCTGCATTCTTGATAGTACCAGTTTTAAATGTAATGAAACTGCCGGCTAGTTTCATTCAAGATTAGCCAGTTTCTCCAATCAGAACAACTGAAGATATCTTCGATTTACATGGAGTAGCCCGTCATAACCCCACCCCCCCTTTCCCACAATTGAAAATAAATGCTACATCATAATGTTTTCTGATCATAGTTGCAATCCCAACCAGTAATAAAATATTTTTCCACTGAATGTTGAATATGAACATTTTCAAATACTCATTATAATTTTGATAAGGAATTAATCTGTTGTATTGATAGTATCACAGTTGAAGACTTAAAAATGTTTCTGAGAAGGCTTACACACATCAGTTGTTGCAGCACCATATTTCAAATAATTATTTTAAAAAAATTTTTCACGTCTAATTTATGTGTATGAAACATTTTCATCCACTACTAGCATTCCAAAAGTTGTTGATATTTACAGCTTCCTTTAACTAAATTAATGTTTTTATTTTATATAAAAAACTGTTAACTTGTAAGTGAAATTACATTATCTTTGTAAATCTTGCATTGTAATTAAAATTTCAAGTGGTTTTTCACTTTTGCAAAGTGACGCACACCTTCAAATAGCCAGGTTCATAACAAAAATACTGTCTCGGTAATCCAGTACCTAATATACTTCCACTATGAATAGTATCTCTTAAGATTAAAATAAAACCACAAATGAAGTCTTGCAGAACTTTTAACATCATCACAGTTGATTGCTGATAGCATCTTCATGAAATCACTTTTCTTTTTCGATGATAAATGAACTATTTCAACATTTTAATGAAAGGAACAGTCTGCCATAAGTAAAATAATTTATGCTTGTACATTTGGTTTACAGCTTGTACGAACAGATACACATATACGTATATTCACATATATACATATATTTATATGCATATGTGTTATTTTTCCATTATCTTATTAAGCCAAATTGTTATAGCAAACGTAAATTATATTAGTAAAGTCTTGCTTGAATATGGGAAAGTTATTTTTTGATTACTTTGCATTTTGTAAAATTTACACAATCTTCTCTTGCTGCACTAGTTATCCATATATATGACTGTGTTACACTGAATGCAAATAAATAATGAAAGTATTATGATGCATCTATATGGTTAGAGTTTTAAAATCACTTAAACACATACATAAATAGCCATGACATGATAAATTGAAGTTAAGTGGTTGTCACAGGCATAACACGTAATACTGTAAGAGTGTAATACTACTTTCATTCGGAGACTGGATTTTATACTGGTTTGCCACGCAATTCATAGTTGCAAATTGGCTACACTAATACTTTTGTTTGATATGCTTTCATTCCATTCTTTTTTGTCACCACTTTATTTAGCTCTGCAGCCACACAACAGTTTTGTCAAGCACATGGCATGTACTCTTGAAGTTTTGTAGCATTAATATAGTGTTTTATTAATTAAAACTGTTCAACACATTGTTTTCTTCGAGAAAGTGTCTAATTATTGAGCTTTCTCTAAATAAAATAATCTAAATTTTAAATAAAACACTGTAGGTACACTAATAAATGAAAATTTACAGCACAGTATCACAACCTTTGTTTTAAAAAAATATTTGAATAAATATGTAAAGAAATATAAGTAACCAGTATCAATTTTAAAGGAAAAACAATGCAAGAAATTTAAAAAATATGTTATATTTAGTGATACAACATTGTAACATTGAATAATACTGTACTTGTTAACAGTATAGGGATATTGTTCATCATTGAAATGTATCCACCCAAAATTTACGCTTCTGAAGTTTTTGACAACTACAGCGTATATTTAATGAAAATATTTTTAAGTTTAATCTTAATTATTCTTACACACATGATAAAAACTAACCTGAAAGTGTTCTGCAACATATTTTACAATTTCATTAGGACTAAGTAGAAAATCAGTTTACATGCAGTCAAGCAAATATAAACAAAAATCTGAAATCTGATCTACTTTTCTGGACACTTTCTGTTAAGATGAAGTGTTTTATTCTGAGAATGTAACACTTTGTTGCAAGGTTCCATAAAATTGTTTGTGTTTTCAGTTACCACATTGTAAACCTTTCCAAATATCAAAATTAAACTTAGTATATGTTTTTTTCATGTGTTATGCATGTGACTCTTATGGCAGAATGTGAAGTAACAACAGATATAGTAATACAAGAACATTTAAAAAAATTGTCAAATGACAATATATGAGATGAGTAAAGAAACTAAGAATTTTGGTAGGTTCTGCGACACTAAATATGACGTGACTGTAAGTCATAGGACAGGAACCTGCAAATGTTTAGAATAGAGTAACAGAGTTTAGGCTATGTCAATTAAAATATAAACTGGTGAAGGTTTTTGTTTTCTTTAATAGAAAACAGTGACATCTGTAAAATCTGCAGTTATATGTGGACTTGTATGGTATAGAGGGGGGGGGGGGGCTCAACATTAAAAATTGTGTTTTGGAAAATAAATTAATGTTCTGCTACATTAAATGTACTGACTGCCACAATTTTATTTAGAAGCATTAACATCTCTTAATAAATGTGATTATTTGTTAACATGTGATACATGGATACAAATATATAGTACTTATAAAAATGCTAACATTTTTTAAAATGTCAGTCATAATCATTCTGACACCTAATATGAATGCTACATAGTCCAAAATATATCATATTTTGAAAATGACAGGGACGCAATTTGACCAATTTGTTTTATCTTGAGTAGAATATTTCAATGATGAACTGGTAAAATACAATGTATATGTATTATAACGAAACTTTTTTGAAGCCCAAATGTTACAACTACATTATTACAGAATCATAATACTTTGTACAAAGTAGGTCTACTATTTTTTAACAGATAATTTATCCCAGAATGGAGAAATTATTGATATAACTCTTGATGAAAATGTCACCAATAAGTGATTTGTACAAATCATCCAGTGCAAATGGATAAACGTGTCAGTCTTGTGTCAAATTCCTGAAAGTTGTTACTTCTGATAACATGCCTCACTTAACTATGTATATATTTTTTTTCTCAAACTATAGGGACCAAGCATATGATATTTTACATCTATTATTGCTTAAATATATGTACAAGATATGAAATGCATAAATACTTTTATGAGAGAAATGATTGGGAATTTTGCAGAGGTAAATATCCATTTAAATTTCATTAAAGAACCACATATTTGAATAAATACAGAGAAAATTTTAATATTATAAATTTTAAAAGGACACAATGATATGAATATAAATATGTACAATATACTGCCAAGCAATAAAGAATTATTAAATGAAATTGATTTAGATGCCTTTGCAACAATTTTGGGCACTTTTTTGTAATGTGCAAATTACATTATTTCATTTAGTAATTATTTTAAACATTGAAATACTCTGCAAATGTCTTAAATTCACATAATGTAAAATTTTGAACATTCTTTCATAAATTAAGTTTCAACTTCACTGCTTCTAGAGAAACATCAGTACATATTTAGGAAAAGAGAAATAAGCTTCTCAGCCTGTATCAATCATTTGAATGTGCATATTTTCTTATTTTTGTTGCCACAAGAATCATTACATAACATGAAAATTTGTCATTATTTTGACATAGTTTCCTATTAAATATAATAATTTTTTTTAATTTTGCAGAAAAAACAGTTCTTGTTTTCTGTTTCCTTCAATAATAGAAAACTGGACCTAATTACAATGTTAAAATTTGTTTTCATTTAACTAAAACTGAAGAAAAACCTGGAAGCATATGCATTTGATACATTATTTCTTCCCTTTAAAATTTTCTACAGCACATAATTTACAATGTTCAGTAAATGATGATTTATATTGTACAGGATTGCTTAAACTATTGGAAAAGCATGATCACTTATTTATTTTTGCGTTAACATCTAAGACACAACTACTAAAAAAACTACTTTTCCTTTCTATGGTATAAAAGGTAACAAAAACAATGAAAGACATCTAAATAATGTCAAAATATTGAATATTATTTCAATAACAGTAATTATATCAATTTTAACAATAATAATAGTAATAATGTTACAATTGCTATTATTTATAACAGTAATGAAATAATAATAGTATTAACACTACAGTGAAATGAATCGTGAAATTTTACCCACTTCTGTTATGTTGGTAAAATTTTAACATATTCTGATGATTTTCGTGTAACCAAGTATGATTTTCATTATTTATATGAGACATAACCTTTGTTACTACTAAAGCATACTTGCAACAAGAGTTCATCACTGTAATAAATTCAGTTCTGTAGATAATATATATACATGATAAATGTATAATGTTTCTACAATTTAATGGAAAAATACCATGTACATAGTTATGTGAGCTAAGTAAAATTTCTATAAAATAATTTAGTCAAATTGATTGATAAAATATCAATCTGATTATGGTAAATGTTTCTTTGTCAGAAATTTTAAAATACTGCTCATTACAGACAAGCTTCTAGAATGTAATATTCTGAAAACAAGGTGCTTATTTTTGAGCCAAATATGCAATTCTGTATGAAGAATTCTTGTCCACAACAGACACAGGCAATAGTTACATCTCTTATTAATGTAACTAATTGTTTTTAAAATACTGCATGGATGTGCATTGTTTGTTTCATAATTCATTAAACTATATAGAATTTTAAAACACAATTTTGTATGATATGTTAATATAAAACAAATCAGAATATGCACTTTTGAAACACTTTAGGTACTATTTTGGTTTTGTTTGTAATACTGAAACAACATACATTTCTGAGATCACAAATTTTGCTCATTCTATAGCTATACAAAATGATAAAGAAAATATACAAAAATGTTTACATGCAACTAACAAAAGTGGCAAAGACATACACAAGAATCAATAAAACCTTTTACAAATTCTTTAAAGCTAATATCCTTTGAAAAATAAAGAAGGCTACATATTTCTGAAAATTGAAGTGTGATTGACTGGTATACTGGTCTGATCGACTAGACATTTTTTTCTTTTAAGACTAGCAAATTAAGAATTTCAAGTCAAACATCAGACGTTATTTACTACATCTTTATATGCTAATACTGGCATTCTATTCGGAATCAGAAAAACAGATAGAACATTTACTTCTGATTGCATTTGATTTTCAATAACAGCAATAAATATGTATATATTACTGAGAACAATAATTTTTTTTAATTCCTTAAATAATGAAGTTTTTTTACAAGCAATATGAAAAATTTAAGACATTTCATAGAAAATGGATTCTGTTTATATTTCATTAAAGCAGAAATTATTTTAAAGCGTAAGAAACAACACTACAAAAAGTTTTTCAGTAAAATACTTCCTATAATATTTTCATTGCTTTTTCTCACATATGCAAGTTGTATAAAAATCAATATTTATTTGGCAATTTATATTATGAAATTTATCACCAAATTTCACATAACTTCTTTCATCCACTCACAAACAAATGCACAAATTGAAAAGTTCATGGATACGCACAAACACACACATAACAAAAATGAATATTCATTTAAAAATCTCATAACAGATAAATTCAGATATATTTTGTTCATTAACTTATTCATAGAATTTTGGCATACTTAAGTAATAAAGGCAGCCTGACTCTGCATTTTTCCTTTGAGCATGCTTTATGGATACAGTCAAATTTATTGACAAGAATTTCTCTTCCAATAAGAATTGATTTTAATGATACCATTTGTTAATATTTAAGCTCTTTATCACATTCAATATTTGCTTGGCAACAGTACATTTATCATTAATTTCTGGCTACTGCTGATAACTAAAATACCAACTAAATACATGATAACAGTCTTCTTATAATGTCAGTATTTGCTTAAATATTATAACAAAAGTAATCCATAATGCTCAAATGGAAATAAAATAATTGAAATTAAATGCATTCCTTCTTTTATACTGTTTTCTTCATTCCTTTGCTTACTTGATCTAATCTCACATTAGCTTTAATAATAAAAAATATAAGTGTTTCACAAAGTACATATTCACAACTATTATCTTCAATGATTGCACTTTTAAATTTTAGTAGGGACATTAAATTTAGTTTTGTTCCCTTTCAAAACACAAAATTTGTCTATAATTTATGAGAATCATAAAAAACAGCCATAAGTGATTTAAATACTTAGAATGTCAAATGGTGACAATATTTTTTTAATATTCCCACCTCTCATCCTGTTCTTCAGATTTGATTTGCTTTGGTAAGTTATCTAAAGTGTCTACTGATTTTTTGTCTCTGTTTGCAACAGCTACATCCCACTCAGCAACTTCCCCTCTTCTTTCTTCATTCAACAAGTTTCTTCCATCTTCTTCTTTTATTTGTTTAGTGTGAATTTCTACACGCCTCTCCAAATCTGTTTCACCTTCATTTTCGTCTTCTACTTCAGTTCTTTCATCTAAAGGTGATGAAGGCTCAAATTTTCCACTTCTCCTTTCATCTTCACCCTCTACATCTTCAGATGTTTGACTCACCTGCATTCTTTCCCTACAATCCATAGTCACATTCCTATTTTCTACATCAGAAAGAACCTCACTACATTGATCATCATCATCGTCATCTTCAAATCTGTCTAAAACTGCAGTTGGTTCAACATGAACTGTTTCTTCATCTTTTTCTATTTTCATGCCATAATCATCGGTTTGCATTACACATACACCATTGATAATAACTTCCTTTTCTCCCCCTTTGTCTTTTGTATCTTCTTGAGTTGAAACCTCTTGCCATTCAGGGTTTACCCACTGAGGAGCTACTGGCTTTCTTCTTGAAGACCTCCCAACTCCCACCCCAACCACTGAGGGTGTTAAAACTGTTGAAGATTCCTTTTTAACAGATGCATCTCGTAAACTTGTTGATGAAAGGTTGGAATCTTCACTCCCCATATTACTTTCAACATCTTCGTCATCTTCAAAATCAGGTTCCCGTTTAATACTACCCATGCTTAAATCCAGTCCGCTGTATTGTTCTTTATTAACACTAACCACATTGTTCAACGTACTAGTCAAGTCACAATCTGATGAGGGTAGAAGTCCACGACCTATTAGGGCAGCCAAGTTGTTGTTCGCTGTAAAATAAGGTTGATATGGGAGTGGCACTGAACCCAAGCCCATTCTTTCTTTTTGCAATTCAAGTAACCTTTGATTGAGCAAGAGCCGAAACTGAACAGGATCAAATGATCCTTGGGAACCAGAATTTTCACGATTAATGGCGGGGATTCCTCCATTATCTGACAGAAGTCCGTGTGAAACTTGCTGCTTGAGTCGCATACGATGATTATGAAACCAGTTTGTTATGGTTCGAGATGACAGCGCTAGCTCATTTCCTAGAAACTCGATAGTCTGAACACTAGGGTAAGAATCAAGAGCGAAAGCAAGCCTAAGAGCTTCTTTTTGTTCTTCTGAAAAAAGAACTCTCTGTTTCTTTGCAGAAGGTGGACCAGGACCTGGACTTGGACTATGGTAGAACTCTGATGTATCATTGGAAGACGTGTCACTACTGTTGTCTGCTCCTCCTCCTCCGCCTCCATGATGACCATGCCCACTACTGCGTCGTCGCTTGTTGGCTTCTCTGCGCTCGTTCTTCAGAGCTTGCAGTCTGTCGATGTTGTGTGCATCACTCAACCACAGCTGCATCCGTATGAAAGGTTCTCTCCCTTTGATGCTAAGCATGTGCCATGGTTTGGGTTTTGACAGCAACTCACTCACTGAGCCTTGAGATAAACCAAGTACAGCTTCACCAAAGATCTATAACATAACAAATCATATAACAATTTTTTTGCAAAACTTAAATTATTTAGTTAACCATGAGAATGTAGAAACAGTAATATCTTAATTAAAATACCATTTTACTATTTTAAGAAGTATTTGAAAGCTTATGCTTCAGATATGCTAGCAATGTCTTTATTATAACTATGTTATAGGTTATGAATATTGCTTTATTTTCAGCACATGGTGGTGTATTCAGTAATGATTATTCTGCCATGTACATACGGTTTTTTTGTGTTATTCTAATACATCAATTATATAAAAGGATTCTGAAAATAATAGAGTCTACTGCTCACACATTGTTAACATATACTTATAAGCAAACCTTTCACAATACATTATTTGTAGTAAAAAAATAAAAGTATATATATGATAAGGAGGTTGTGGCAATGACTTAAAAATTGTTTTATACTTTCGCCATACAGTAAATAGAATATCACAAGAGAAAAAGTAAAAGTCCATAATTTATTTATTTTTACCAAGGAACTTTTGATTTCCCAGTTGTGATTCGTGCTAACTTTAAAGCAGCACTTGACCCGAGCTAATTGATAGCACATTCATTGTTCATCGTCTCACATGATTAAATCATCATGAAGGTTAAAAGGTAGACGGTAAAACCTCGATATAAGAACAGCGATCAAAAGATGGCATTTTCAGAACCCTTCAAAAAATTTCATTTTTAAAAAATAAAAAAAATATGGTTATTTAAAGATATTCCTTAGAGTGAATTAGTAAGCTGCAGCTCTGCGAAATAAAGAGAAATTGGCAAAAACTTTTTAACAGCTTCAGCTTAAATGTGCACATTTGCCAAGTTAGGCCACGTGTTGTGCAACAGAAGTATGTTACACTGTCTCATACACCTTCCTACCTTCTACCTCAAAACAAAATTTTCTCATGGAAAATTTGAAATAAATTACAATCACAACTGATTTAACATACGCTCTTGAGCCAACACAGATAATTGTGATAAACTAAAACCGAGAATATCGCAATAAAATTATGCAACGAAATTCACAGTAAAAAAGTACTAAAATATTTTGCGACACCAGAACAATAAAATAATGTAAACAAAATCGTGAGTCCACAGCAATTAAATAATGCCAAAAAAATTATTTTAAAATTAAGCCAAGAAAATTGCACTAAAAACTAATCAAAATGTGCTCACACAGCCATGATAATATAATATAAAGAAAATAATATTTAAAATTTATTACAAATACACTTACATGCATTAAAATAAGGCCAAGAAAATTAAGATCAAATTACCAGAAGTAAATACAGGTGAAATTGATTGAAATTAGTTTGCCAAATGACTAGAATAAAATAATTCAAGGAAAATAACAATAAAACCAATTCAAAATACACACAAGAGTTCATAGCGATAAAATTATGCAAAAAATATTGTTATTAAGTGATAAAAAAATATGTTCACGAGACCACAGAGATAAAATAATGCGAAGAAGAATGCAGTAAAATCTGATTTAAAATATGTTGACACTAGTGAGTTTACTGATTGGTAAAAATATATGGCACTAGAGGTTCATGTTACTTCAGCAACACACATGGTACATATGCAATAGCAATTTTATTTTAAAATTTCTACATATTTTACAATTATATCTTATTTGTGTAAACAAAACTCTATAAACACAATGTTAATCACTGCACTCTGTACGTAGAGAAATTGGTACTGTTTGCTGCACAGTAGGTCATTCTGATAAGAGTCATGAAACGCTATCTAATTTCTGTACCATCTGCTGGTGCTCTGTGTACTTTGATGTACATTCAACCATTGAGGATCTAGGTGTGCACGCCATGCAAAGATGGCACTCTGAAGACCTGTGCTGTATGTGTAGACCTGTGCTGTGCTTTCAGCTGCCAGGTCATGTAGGTATGAAATGTGGAGTATCTACGTGTGTGTGCTGGTGCACCGCGCCCTAGTTTTTCAATCTGTTTGCCACGACCACATTTCACAGGGAAATATATGTTGGGTGCGAAAATATGTTTTTATACCTCTGGGGCATTATTACATGTATAGAAATATTTTTATTTTGATTTTATGGATGCAGTCAGATAAGTAAAACTTCACAACATTAATGATTTAAACATTTTTTAGACAGAAGGAAACAGTAATATTTGATTATAGAGTATCATTTTATTCATAAAACGTTTTCATGTGATATTAAATAAACTTTCAGTTATTTTTAAACCATTTACAGTTAAATGCAAACTGTAATCGAAATACTGTACATACTTTAGACGTAACATTTTAAACTTTTTCATGTCAATATTTATTGTTTTGATCTAACGACACATTCTTCAGACACGTGGACTGTCGTTTGATCAAGGTTCTACTATACGTAGTTAAGTTTTTACCGATCTAGTAAATACTTTATGAAAATGGCATATAGATGCTAAATCCAGAAGCTTTCGACTATCAATATTCACATGAGACTTTTCAGCTTCTTGCATATTCCTTATGGCATTAAATTGTATACAGCCATATTGACAGAGGTTTAAGGGGTTTACACGGTTAAAAACTTCAGAAGTAAGAAGTAGTCTTAAGAAATAATCAGCAGAGTCGTAAGGTTACAGCGTACGTTCAGTCAATAGGAACATACTTCGATAATTGTATTTTTGGTTGTATTAATTATGGTTAAAAAAACATTTAGTAAAATAATGAGTGAATAACCATTATGAGATGTGTAAACGATACTCCATTAGTATTTACTAATAAACTTGGAAAATTACTTTTTCTTTAAAAACACCCCCTTCTTGTGTGTATTTTGTAGGTTAAAGCAAGATAGTTATCAAACTAAATACAAATGGCATCATGGGAATACCAAGCTTTACTGTGATTGGTTCAAGTTATGATTCCACTGCCGGACTTAAGAAGTAAGCAGTAACAGTTCAATTGTGTGTCACTTGGCTTACATCAATGTGATGGGAAAAATTCTAAAGTCTTAATCCTTAAGTTTTTAATTGTGTAAACGCCGGTAGGGATGAGGTTCCGTAAAGGTTGGATAACACTTGCTTGTAAGGCAAATAGTAGTAACTAGACATTCAGAGCAACATCAGTGCACATTTTTCCTGATACTGTCTCGATAGTGCTTAGAAATCTTGGTTAAACAAAACAGCATGATACATTTTTCTGTGCTCTCTCTCTCTCTCTCTCTTTCTTTCTGTTACAGTATTTTAATTCATATGGATGCTGTCGTCCAGGTAGAATGTCTTTTTCTGGGTTGCTATATTTTAAAGATGCATGTTTATCAAATAACTTACTCTAGGATTTGCTAAACAAGGAAGCGTTTTCATCCAATTATTTTGTGGCAAAAATATATTGGCCCATGACATTTATGACATGTCCCAAATAAATACAGTGCTGTGAAAACTTTTGCAACTATGGTATTGTTTTGCCTGTGTTTTACGATTGGGTTAGAAAGTGTTAGAGACAGGTAAATTAAATTGTGATCACTAAACCCAAACATGTTTTGCCCACAGTCAAAAACAGTATTGTCATTTTCATTCAAAATTAAATTTATCATATTTTCACTTGCCAAAGTAATTCATGTAGGAAATGAAACAAGTTGTTTATGCCACTTACATATTTTACATCTGGTGTAGATTTAAGCTTCTTTGCATCAAAGTCCTTTAGGGCAATAACATTGCCATGCACTGACACTAAAGATGCCAGTATATTTTCAAGATAACTAGGGGTGTGCGAGTAGTGGATTTTTGTGGTCGAATATTTTCAAATTGAATATTACAATTTTCGAATACATTGCGAATAGTTTCGAATTCGAATAGTTGGTAATAAATACTTACCCTGGCACTCCAAAGACTATAAAAAAAACTCTTTTCTCTCTCACTGCAAAAGAAAACAGAATGTGGATGGACTAATCTATTTTCACAGTCATCATTTACAATGTTGGCCAGAATAGTAAGTAGGGCTAAGTATATACTATATACCCCACTGAGGAATGTGAATAAGTTAAAATGCTAATCAATTTAAGACCAAATTGACTATGCTGTTAAAGTGTAAGTATATTCACTTGCTTATCTTGCAAGAAACTAAAAAACTGGTCAAAACAGTTATTTAACATATATATTTAAAACATACCTGTAGAAGTTTTCAAAACCAAATGACATGTATTACATTCTGTCATTTGCTTATTTGATTTAAAGAAACTCCAGATTTCACTACTCTTTTGAGAACTTGTTTCTCCGCTACTTTCACTTTCCATCATATGATTGATGGTAACCAAAGAACAATTTTAATTATATAACAGACCTGCAAAACTTTCAAAAAGCTCACCACTAAGTAAAGAAATCCACCCTAGTAATTGCGCACCACGGAAATATATCTGAGTACATGAACAAGTTCTTCCCCTCAAGAATCGCAAATTTCACAAAAATCGGGATTTTCCCTTTGAAATACCTACATTGCTCTCTACGAACACATTTTTCATCGTGCCTTGCCGTAAAACTACTCCGGTATGGTAAAACTGATGACAAGGCCGAGACAGTAACATATGGATCACAGTAGGCCTAAAATGATACAATACAATAAACCTTCCATTTACAAAAATTTTAAAATTTTAATAATTTTCAAGTTCATAATATGGAGGTTTGTGAGTAGGCACAACAAACACTTTAATAAATAAACCAACGCGGTTTCATTTTAAAAATACGTCATGACGAGTGATGATGCCCACGTTTTTATCTTAACATAACACTCTTCTGTGTTGTTTTGTTAGCCACGATCATGGTTATGTGTACATACTTCATTAACACAACAAAAGATGTACAGTATAGCCAACATAGCAAGCAGAAATTTACTGTGGTAAAATTCACAATGTAAATTTTCAGTGGAAACAATATTTTACTTTTCAAACATAGACTGTGTAAGAAAATTAATGCTTCTCTTGTTGTTTTTTTTTTTTTTTTTTTTTTTTTTTTTTTTTTTTTTTTTTTTTTTTTTTTTTTTTTTTTTTTTTTTTCATGATTATTTCATTGATGCGCCACACAGCCGCGGTGTGGTGTGCGCAATCACATTCACAATGTCGATCAAGATGGTGTCTGTGTGGGCATTGCCACGTTCGTAAGGCACATTATTTTCCTGTTTCGTTTTACCATTTTATGTATCGAAAGTATGCACTGTAAAATTTTGTTCATACTTGAGATGAGCTAAAAACATGTTTGATTTTGATCCCACCTTAAAAAAAAAAAAGAATGAATGTTTGAGACTGAAATAAACCTTAATATTTGTGAGGGTGATTATTCACATTTTGTAACTACGGTATTCGAACTTCGAATGTGAATAGTTTTCAAAATGCTATTCGCAACTATTCACTTTTTTGAATATTCGCACACCCTTAAAGATAACCAAGTTCTTTGTATGAAACATCAGTTGGTTTACATACGGTACCAATTGAAATTTTATAGTGTTTGTACACGACTTCTATCCAGAGCTGTTGTAACTTTGATTCGCTTGTAGTACCAGTGATGCTTGGTATGCCTAGTTGCTTAACAGTCAGTGTATCTATCGTGTTGCTTACATACATGAAACGCCTCCACCAGACCTCTTCCCTTGCCTGCCTGACCTAATGAGTTTGTTACGTGATACAGTAACTATCAAAGATGGCATAGGAGGGTGCAACATGTTTCAGAAATAGCACATATATTATTTTCTTTCTCGTTTATGGTATCACGAACATTATCTAGATTTCTTGGTAGTGAACGAATGTTGAGACTGCAAATTTTAAGACCCTTAGCACTCAGGCTGAGTAGAACAGTAAGTCTGTTGTTTTTCAATGGCTGATTGAGTTCTTGACTGGTTTCTATCTGCTCCTGACCTTCAAAAGGATGTGAAGGTGGCACAAGGCAGGAAGGGAGTAAGCTAGTTTGTCAAGGGACTGTTAAAGAGAGGTTGGGTGGAACGTCAAGAGAGAGCTAGCCTACAGTTACCCACCACTCCATTTATTCCTCAGGGGTGATGGATGATCAATATAAATTTTTTGCTAACGAAGTAACTTCTTACAAACAAACCAAAATCAGAATTGCCAGACTAGGTCTACTGAAACCTGGGTTTTTCCAAATCACCTGTTTCAAATATGTTTCTAAATGTAAATGTTGTGGCAGTGGTGACATAAGCTGTAAAATAGACCTATTCAGTGAAAGTTTTCACAACATGAAATAATTAAAATGCATGAAATATTTTATATTACCAACCTTCTGGCCAATATTATTGGCAAGAAGAGCTTCTTTAATTTTTGTAGTGATGCTCTGTGTGTCAAGGTCTTGAGTTAATGCAGCCATCTCATACACACTAGGACTCATATGTTGCTGGAAGGCACGCAACACAGCTGTAGACTGCTGCTGTTGCTGCTGTTGCTGCTGCTGTTGCTGCTGCTGCTGCTGCTGCTGCTGTTGCTGCTGTTGATGGTGGTGGTGGTGATGATGATGGTGATGCTGGTGTTGGTGTGAATGTGGGTGTGCATGGCCATGTAAACTGTAATGTGTTGTGTTTGGCTGTGATTTCTTGGAATCAGGACCTGGGCCTGAAGAAGAAAGACTGGCAAGAGAGTGGTGACCTGGTGGGGTGACCAAAAGAGGTGGTGGAGGAGGTTGAGGTTGTTGAGGGTGGGAAGGCATCATTTGTAATGATGGTGGTAGAATAGGTCCTTGATTTTCCCCTCCAATATTTTTGTTGGAAGCACTCTCTGATTGGTGGTGTTTAGATGCTGATGGTGGCTTGCTTAATGGTGGGCAAGCTGAAACAAAAAATGTACATAAAATTGATATTAGCGGGAAGTAAACATCGTTAATAAATAAACATCATTAACAATATTTTTTAAAGTTAACTTTTATATAACCTTCTTTATATCTGAATAAATTGAATTAATATCTTTATTGCTTGTGTTATAATTAGGTCTTATAATTTTTAAAAATTGAAGTCCTCAAAAAGGAACTGTGTATAAAATTAGCTATCATATACAAAAACATTTCTACAAACAGAATAGGAAATTGAAATACTTGGTATAATTTAAGCACAGTTTTAGGTTTCATGTCTTGGTCATTATTTGATATATCACTGTTGATTGCTTTGTTGAATCTACACTTTCTTTAATCTACACTTCAAGTATTATATTACAAGAAATTGAGTCCAGCAACACAGGTACAACGTCTTGTAGAAATACAAAGTAATGATTGGCTTTGAATTGTTTCAACAAAATGTACCATTAGGACTTAATTTTTAATGGAGATAAATACCCTGTCGAGAAATTGGTGTCCTTACAGCAATTGAAGTTAACTGATGTAATGTGGAAAGCATATTTAATGCAGTAAACTGTGTACTGATGCTGTGGAAAGATGTAGTTTGTGTGTGTTTCGATGGTGCGTCAGCAATGGCAAGTGAAATTACTGGCATACAGGCAAAATGCAAAGAAGTAAATTCATTGATAATGTATGTGCATTGTTATGCACATTGTTTGAATCTTGCCTTGGTAGTGCCTGTACAAGTCAGCTCATTTTCAGTTATATTGAAGGTAGTCCAAAAAGGTATGATGTCAACGAGGATATTGTGAGACAAACTTCTTCCAAACTAAGGACTCTGAAATCCCTTTCAGATAATCACTGGGCCTGCCGTTCAGAAGTGGTGTCTGTTATTTACACTCATTTGAGTGACATTGTAAAGGCCATCGAAGAGTGTACAAATTCTTGTTTCGATTCAAAACTTCGGGCTAAAGGTAAGGGCATTTTATTCCAAGTAGAGTCTTTTGATTTTATCCCGTCTTTACAAATCATACATCCCATCTTACAGCTTGTGATAAAAGTGAGCAAATCTCTGCAAAACCCTAAAATAGATTTTTGCCAAGCAGTTGAAGTTGTTGAAAGCCTGGCCCATGCATTGATAGAAATAACGAAGAAAAGTTTGAGGATATTTTCAACAGAACGACGGAAATGTGTGAAGATTAGATGTTCGTATTCCTGCACTTTGGAAAAGAAAAGTTTCAGTCCTTTTAGAAGAAAGTGATCGCTCGTACTCTTCTACTGCTTTTCGTACTGAAAGCAAAAAGGAGGAGCTGAAACTGTTTACATTTCATCTCGTTTTGGACAGCCTAGTACAGTACAATGTCTTAACTATAGATTTGAACAAGAAACCACGAAAATTATCTCTGCCACAGGAAAAATAATGACATTGAATTTGGGTCCTTACAAGTGAAAAAGTAACGACTATGAAGTTCTCTCAAAACAGTTCAGTGTGAATGCTATGGCATTAGAAGCTGAACTGAAACTTTTGAAGTCAAGTGATGAAGATGCAAACTTTCCATCCAGAACTGTTACTGATTGGATTGAGTGGCTATCAAAGTTTCAGCGAGGTTCTACCTATCAAAATGTTGTGCATTATTTAATACATTTTCAACAATGCCTGTAACTAGCTGCACAAGTGAAAGATCTTTTTCAAAGCTTAGTATCATAAAAACAAAGCTTAGGTCTACAATGTGTTAGGAACGCTTGCAAATCTTGATGATTCCATTTGTTGAGCAAAAACTGGCTGTGTGTGCAAACGAGTTCAAAAATATTGTTCCATTATGACACAAGATTCCCTTTTAGTATTACAGAATCTTATGTTTAGCAGATTTATCTGAGAATTTTAAAATTGTAATTTGGACTTGTAAACATGTTTTCAAATGGGTTTCTAAATAATATTGTATGTATATGTGTTCTACAACTAAAAACTTACTTCCTTCTCTTAAATATGCAAATAAGTTAGGCTTAGTAGATGTAGATTCTGTAGGTTTATCTACTTTAGAAATTATATTCTCCTTGACTAGTCTATCCAACTCTTTCTTTAGGGGTTCTCTAAGTGCAGCTGACACTTTACGGGGAGCATGAATTACAGGGCTTGCATCATTTTTTCACACCATATTGCTCATTCTAGACAACACCCCATGCCCACTGAAACACTGAGGGTACTTACCAACTAGTTCTGCTAGTCCTGCATCCTGGACTTTCGTTTCTACAGCATCAACTTTCTGTACCAAGTGTAGCAAATAATACAAGCTGATTAGCCTGGAATAGGGGATGAGTTGTTTTTCTCAACAAAATAAAATTCTAACTCCCTAACCTACCCTTGTATGTACACTTTTAATAACATTGGACAGGAAAAGAGATTTTATCCCCCAGATAATTAACCAACTTCACATTGATGGAAGCAAGTGTTTATGACTAATTTTTAGCCTTTCATACATGTCCTGAGGGTTAAATTAGTCCGGGCACAGATATCTAATTTAAATGTAATGAAATGTCAATTCATTAGTTCAACCTTTGCTGTCCATTCTGGTGCAGACTTGAAATGGGACAAAGATTCAACACACAAATCCACCAACTTACTTGCTGATTCTGTGCACTTAACCTCAGCCACAACCATATCATCTTCTGATCATGAAGATGACGAGGATGAGGTAGAATTTTCATGAAAGACATCTCTTACCAGTTTTTATGAGCGACACATTCTAGCAAGGTGATTATTACCACCGCATGAATTGCACTTTGCACCATAAACCGGCCATGCCCGCCGTTCATGCTTCTTGCCACATCAGTCACACTGAAATCGCCACTGATCTTTGTTTCCTTGACGTGCAAAATCACAGCTTGCAGACTCACAACGTGCAGAATGACTATGTACTGGATCATCTTTTCCATGTTGTTGTGTGTGTGATGTTTTTTGGTGGAACTTGGTTTCTTCTATTGCCACTGTTTCATCTTGAAACTTTTCAAGGCATTTTGTTGTCACCTCTGCCATTCTGCCCTCATCAATTGCTTGAACAAGTGTGAGGTTGTGTTCTTAATTTCTTTCTTAACTCCACAACATAATTGTGAATGACTGAGCTTGTTGCGAGCAGGTACAAAGAAAACATGAGACTCAAAATTGAGGTTACATTGTGGCAGAAAGTATGCGTCGAACTTATTCAGCACAGTAGACAAATCACGCTCTTCACCATTGGGTAATTGAAATGTTTCATAGGTATCATCAGCATCACCTCCCATAGAATTGATTAGAAGAGCAATATGTCTGCTTGTGGAAAGATTTTCACCGCCGATAGCCTCGTGGTAGTACTTGAATTTCTTCTTTCATTGTATCCAGGTACTTGCAGCATCGCCTTACCGCCGAAGCTGCTTGATTTGCTCATCCAACGCATCTATTATAGAAATTTCACTGACTTCGCCTTGTAATGATAATTAATAGTAACACACAATGAATCAATCAGATTCCTTTATTCTTGTTTCACGAACAAGGATCTCACAGCTATTGTTATGCCCATGTTCACATCCATTCATTGCCAACCTCCACACATTACAATTCCCACTTACTCTTATGACAGCGCCCTGGGTGGTTAGCCAGTTTGCTCATACCTGAAGCTGTCACCAAGTGTAGCAAATACTCACTACGTACTGAATTATATTTGACTTGCAAAAATATTGGGTACTAAAAAACATGTCAAGACTCATTCAGACATGCTACCATACATTTTATATTCTACTGCCAAATGTGGCCGTGACTGGAGGAAGAAGTCTAAATTTTTTTAATTGTTATAGGTTCTCTCAAAACTCAGGGTGTAATTATTATAGTTGTAGACGTGTGATTGGCTGGGGAGGTAACTATGCATTTAGTTTCAGAGTCGAGTGTGTTACCGTCAAACATTTTAGAAAAGAACATTGTGACTCGGAACAGAATGGATGTGCGTCAGGCTGCAGCCCACCTAATTATCAATTACTGATCAGAGAGTGGTAATTTGCTGTCCGCAGGCAGCACCCAGCTCTCAGTTTTATTTTTATGTAACTTTTGTACTAATGTTATTTTCTTAAAACTTGTTTCTGCCCACACACGTAGGCCACTTAGGGTGCAGGATGCTGAGGCACCCCCCTTCGTATGTTTAAGCCAAGAAAGCGACCTCTGCGTGCTGTTTTTCATATATATTTTACGGAGTTTCTTTCTGCTTCAGTATTTTCAGCTAGACTTTTTCTTTGTAAACGCAATGGTCACTGAAGGAACAGTGTCTTTATGCAAGAAATGACTGTTATCTCTCATAAGGTCAGTAAGAATAAAAATTCAATAGTATGGTGAACATCTGGGACTTAGTAACTGAACATGACTGTGATTCTGCTTCTTCATAAGACCTCGAATATCCACTGACTTTAGCCCAGCACAGCTGAAAGTAGAGGGGGTGTAAGATGAGCCACTAAGTTTCCAGTATTGTGACAGGTCACAACTTTGCTGAGTTTACCTGTCACAATGTAGGCAATGGGTAATATTATACTACTGCTTGCCACTCGGTGACTTCACATTCTTCAGCCATGGTCATATGCTTATTTAGGGTCGGATTTAAACATCAATGCACTCTAGGTCCATGAGTGTTAGTGCTCCCGCAGCCTCTGTTTTTTCTTCCTCCCTACCAGTTCTTGCCCTTTTCCCATTTTCAGCTCCACATTTTTTTCAAATTACTATACTCTCTCATAAGCAGTAATGGTAAACTCATTGTAGTTTCGCCTTGCTAAAAGGATTGAATAATGTTTCTAATGTAAGCCTCAACTTTTACCTGTAAAGTGCACCGTAAGCATAGGCCTAGAAGTAAATTAGGCCCTGCGTATATTTAAACTTTTATTACAACAATAATGGCAGCATAAATCCAATAACACTGCAAGTATTATGTGTATAAATACTAAGGTTTACTGCAAATAATTTTTACTGAAAAATTTGTGTAACAGAATGGGATACAGTAAACCATGTGATAACTCCTGAAAGTGAAAATGTGAAAACTTACTTGGACCTCCTGCATAACTTCCAGTCCTCATCAGCTTCTCTGGTGCAATCTTGTACTGACTTGCAACTAATTTGTGGACAGCATTATCGTCTTCGAGGAACATTTTCATACGGATGAATGGTTCCCTACCCTTTTGAGTGAGCATATGCCAAGGTTTCGGCCTAGCCAAAAGATCAGACACACTTCCTTGTGACAGTCCCAACACGGATTCACCAAACAGGCGTTGACTGATTGAATATTGACTTAGTGATTCTTTCACCTAAAATCAGTTGATCAGAACAGTTAAAATCAGACACAGTATACAAGGTTAAAAGAATGAACATGCACAGCTAGGCATTTTTAAAACTCTCAGTGGCGATGAATTATTTTACTAATATTAATTCATGCTAGACAGATGAATATTTTTGTAACGAATTAATTTTTTATCACTAGGACATTCAAAGCAGTAGCGAAGTAAATTGGTCGTTTTTCAAGGAAAGCAGTTTTAGACTACAACTATACACCGCGAGCATGTGGCATTTACATGCATGAAGGTATCAACCAATAAGAAAATAGTTATATTACTGAAGTTTGTTATTGGAGACTACATTTCTCGACACTTGAATCCTACTGGCTCGATCTACACCTACACTTACTAGTCTAATAGTGCTAAAGACAACTCAAGAGTTTTGTATAGTCGCTGCTTATCACCGCTTCACTTGGAACACATCCATGTTTCGCTGCTGGTTTAGAGTGATAAAAAACTACAGTGACAATCCAGTAAAATTCTGAAAAAACAGATGATGTTATAATATTGTTTTTTAAATATTGTTTTGTCAAAATATCCACTAACATACGAAATGTCATACTTCCTGCGCCACAGTGCACTTAAGGAACATGTAGCTAGGTACTATAATGAACTCTGGAACTTTGTGCAACAGACCAATAATGCAGATATATATGTAAACTTGAATTAGTAATATAGTTTTTATTCTGAGTTATAAAGACATATTTAATTTTGAATCATCCTTTGCTGTTCTTCTGGTACGTTATGTTGATATATAATGGATGTCAGGGTTACACAATACCACTCCTGACAACTCTGAAATACTGTATACTATGATTTGCTGCACTTAACGAAAACACAGCTTGTTAGCATTTTTAAGTTGTCATTGTAGTGATTGTAAATACTGTTTATTTTCTCTTTGTGCATGAGCGTGTGTGTGTGCGCGCACAAGAGTGTACATGTGTATGTGAGTGGGTTGCATGTGCATGAGTGGGTTGCATGTGCATGAGTGGGTTGCATGTGCATGAGTGGGTTGCATGTGCATGAGTGGGTTGCATGTGCATGAGTGGGTTGCATGTGTGTGAGTGGGTTTGCATGTGTATGGATGCATGTGCGTGTGTTACATAACCTCGCATACATTGTGTTTTTCATGTTTAACTAACTTCTGTTTTAATTTTGTAACTTAGTGTATGAAAAATATAGGTCACTGACAAAATGGCCGTTCCATACCAGCCATTATTCTGCCACTTTTACTTCCCCCTTTCTTTCAGTGGCGAAGCGTGAAGTGTCCTAGGGCAAGCGGTGATTAGCAGTGATTATACAGAACTCTCAGTTGCGTGTGGAACCATTTGACTGGTAGGGACAAGGTACATCCCTCAGCCAATAGCATTTAAGAGACGAACTAATTCTCAGTAATACACCTCGGTCTCAGCAACACAACTGTCACCTGTTCAAGGTGTATAGTCGGGTCTCATACTGCTTGCCTTGGAACATGTCCATGCTTCGCCACTGCTTTCTTTTCTACTTGTTCTCCCATTCTTTTTACAAGACACATATGGAGGTAGATTCCAGCTTTTCGGAGGACGGACTAATGTAGCATATCTGGAATGACCTACTAACAGTCATGTTATACAGTTATAAATCTACCCGTGATTTTGTCTCACCTTTGCTTTGCAATGCTTATAGTTACTAGTGTATATTCCTTAGATATTAGGTAATCCCTGCTTACCACAGCTTTGAAATTAATGTCCTCATTGCTTTGCTAACAACTAAAAAGGATGTTGATTCCTATATGCAGAAACGTCAAACTTCATTCTATGACGACAGCTAACTATAGGCCTACATTTCATTTCGGGCCTTATTTATAGTGGTTTTTGACTTGGACTGTTGCGAGATCATCCTCGACTAATTTTTGTCCTGTTTATAGACCCGGACTAACGCTAGTCTAAGGATTATCGTGCATTAGTTCACTCTAACTTGTGGTCTGAACCAAGGGTAGGTTTAAAAGATGAGCTAAGTTGAAAATACACATGGTTGATTTAGTTAAAATATAAGACTTCATCTGTGCTTTATACGCTACCCAGATATGACTGGTGTCCAATATGTAGGACAGCTGTACAGCGAATACTAATATTATTTTTACTTGTTTATGTTATTTTGGGGTTTAAATAAATTGTCTCTCTTTCTTAATGTGTCTGGTTGTAACCGAACTTTATTGTCTTATGCAATAACCAGTATACATTTTTTTTGAAGTTGTAGATCGTTATCAGTCATTTATTCATTATGAGAATAGGGAAAATTCCTAGAAAAAGTTTTTAGTACAGTAAAACCTCTTTATAACGACCCCTAACGGTTCCCAAGATTAGGGTCGTTATAGAGAGGTGGTCGTTATAAGATTTCGGACCAATTTGGAACCTCTACGTGTCAAAATAGGCCGTTTTCGCATTAAGACCATGGTCAGTCATCTTAAGCAATAATAAATCTTACATTTAAACTAAGCTATAAACAACATTTATGACCAGGCGTCTTTTTAAGAAAAGGCGATAGTGTATTCTGCTCTCGGGGCTTTTCTTTTATGCCGTGAACGCTTAGAAAGTCACGCGCTGTGAGGTTACGTGCCGTGTCGCCGCTTCCTTGTTATCGGCCGGCCGGGAGGATAGACCATGATGTAGGAGAGGGGGGGGAGGGGAGTGCCAGAGATGGCTGCGCGCGCATGCACTGATCAATACCACAGCCACAGCAGCTGTCCTCTTCAGCGCGTCAGCTTGCTCTGCCTTGAGACCAACAGAAAGATAATCGCGGGCGTGCACTCTGACGTAACGTTATCGCTCACTTAAAATATTAAACTTACATGTCTATGCGTAAAATATTTCGTTCAGGACAAAGAAAATGTAGCGACATGGCCTCCACTCTACTAAAAGTGTACTATTAATTAGTTAATTAATTAGTTAACAGCATTGTCGTAGCTGTTGTACGAGCAAACGTTTAAATGTATTAAAGAGTACACAAAAGAAAAAATCATGAAAAAACTATAAGTACACTAGTAAGAAATTTACCAGATATAATATCCAACAAACGTGATAAATTAGGCAGATCATTTGTTTACTATTATCACTGCGTTGACGGGACGCTAAACAAACACACAATAAAAGAAAGTCTGACACATAAAGGGACGAACAACTGTTTCCTATTTTTTAAAAAAGTCCTCCACTTACAGGCAAGTTTTGTGCTCTAAGTTGGCCGAACCATTCCAGCACAGCTTCCTCCAAATTGGCGTGCATCTTACGCCTTAGTTTTTTTACATTTGCATTGCGTCCTTCCTTCTGCACTGCATTTACGATCTCGTCCATCATTTTTAAGATTGTAAACAATGTTGATTTCCGGATGCCGAATTCCCGCGCAATCTCTGACTTCGGCTTCTGTGTCGATTCCACTTCCTTGATTATTTCATACTTCTTCAAAAATGACAAGCCGACTCGCTTTCCACTCATTATGGAAATATCGAAAGTCCGTATGAAGTTTTAAATAATGTATGGGTCAACAATCTTTTACAAAATCAAACCTAATAATCGTAACCAAATCGAAAGCCAAAAGAACTGCGTGGGTCAATATTCGTTCACAAACTCAAACCAAATAAATTACAAATTGAAATCGTGAAAATAAGCGTAATAAGTCGTCATAAATTGTAAAAAACCAAGAGAAATCCAAAAGTCACGCAATAAAGTTGTTATAATAGAGCAAACAGAGAGCGTGTAGCGTATCTAACAGCAACCGAGAGAACACTGGCACGTGAACAAAGGTGGAGAATGCCGAGCGCGCCGGGTATTCACGTGAGGGGAAAGGAAGATAAAAGTACCGTTACGGCTGGAGAGAGGAAGGATGAGTCACCGCTTGCCGCGTGCAGTACAGTTCTCGCCACTAGAAACGCAACATGGCGCACAAAAACCTATTTTTTGTAGATTTCCTTGAAATTTGAAATAAAAAAAAAATTTAAAAATCACGGTTTCCCAAAAACGGGTCGTTATAGACAGGTGGTTGTTATAAAATGGGTCGTTATAAAGAGGTTTTACTGTATTTACCTCATTGTTCCGAATTATTTTGGCACTAAATGCAGCCAGGCAAAGCAATAGCTCCGTGAACATTGTAATTTTCGAATTATTCAGCTTTAAAAATGCCATATTTTCAAACGCCGCCACAAACATTGAAAACACGTTCTTATTGGCTAACACATTTATGACGTAGTCTTACTTGTTTTGGTTAGCCACCGCACGCCAGGCACTATTGTGTGTATTGGAATTTTTCAACTATTTAAAACTAATCCAATTTAGCAAACTCGGTTACATTACAGATGGTCTTAGAAGTGTTAATATAAATGTTGTGGCGAATGCTAGAGTCGTGTTTGGATCACTTGGTTTGTACGTAGTACCAGTACAAGTACGTTACAAAAATACACAACATAATGACGGATGCTTTTGAAGTGACTTCGCTGGAAGATTTTGATTTACATCAGCTGACAGAGTGGAGTAAATTGATTAAATGTTTTAAGTGTTTCCTAATCCCAATGGAATCGGACAAAAACCCTGAAGGACAGGTCAATATGCTCTAATATTGCATGGGACAGCAAGAAACTGATGATATTTTGGATTAATTTGCCACTAGAGAGTAAGAAGTAGGGAAAAGTAAAACAAAGGTCTGATTGTTTCTTTAATGTAAAAAGGAACATTGTATATGAGAGGACAAAGTTTTTCAAATGAAGGCAAGCAGATGGGGAAACAACTGATGCATTCATTAATAACGTATTTAAGGTAGTTGAAACATGTGACCTTCAAAACATAAAGGACAAGCTGATTATGACTGTTTTAGTGATTGGGGTGCTAAATGATGCACTATCTGAAATGTTGCAACTGGATCATAATTTTATGTTGGAGAAAGTAGTGCGACAAATACATCAAGCAGAGTTGGTGAAGTATCAACATAAAATGGTGCAGCATAATAAAGATACCACAATAGAAGCAGTGAAGCTTATCAAAAATGGCAGAACTCTTATCATTTTGCAACAAGACTGAACTAGGTCACAAGGAAGGTCCAGGACCAATACCTTGTCAGAAAGGAAATTGCACGAAATGTGGTACGTTGCCAGAACACCCATTGTTAAAACACCAAGAGAACAAGAATTCATGTTACAAGTGCGACCACATTGGATATTATAGGAAGTGCTGTTAAGCAGAGGAGCTGCAAGTAATTGAAGAAGAATCAAATTATTACATGTGGGAAATAGCAATGGAACTTGCATTTATGTACTAAGCCTTGGATGGTAGCAGTTAAAATACAGGGTGCAAGTGTATTTTTTCAAAACGAACTTGGGCAGGCGTCACAGTTATGGGGAAATAGTGTGTAGGAAGCTAAACTTGGCAATCAAGAATTTCTAGAGTTTGCTTAATTTTTATAGGCCTAACAGCTTAAAAAAGCTGGGGCTTAAGGTTTGGCACTTTTGTACAGTTCACTGCATGTGGATGCCATGTGGCAATAGAAAGATGCACAAACATGGGTATTTTAAGGTTTAAATAGCTCTTTCACTCTGATGAAGGCAATGTGACTTTGAAAAACCTGATTAAATATAACATTTTACAAGTTTTTAACTATACATACCTCTCTCTTACAATTAACATTACTTTATACACAGATACTACTTCAACTACAGCCCACCATAATATATACAAAACTGCCTTGTCCAAGTGTGTCAACTTAACTCACAACATCTTTCCTTTTTGCAGACAAGTACTATATGCTCTACAAATTTAACACAAAAAGAAAAGACAGTACAGTTGTACAAATGTGAGTCTGTAGGTTTCTTTTTAACTAATTTGGAACTTTGACTTTGAATCCACTGTTGATGCATACAAGCAATTTCACACCTTCATTATGTTTAGCAGTAACTGGACAATATCTAGTTTCCAATGAGACTCCTTCTGCCCTCTTTTAACTTCCTTCTGACAGCTATTGAGATGGGATTTTTATAAAAAGATTAAAGTTCAGACTGGACCTTCTGTCTTGGGAGTTAAATTACACTGTCACAAGTAATGAGAATTCCTTCAGATGTACTGGCCCTCGTTGTCTCCAATATAAGATTGTGTACAATTTCTGCAAGTTCTTACTTTCCTTTTAAATAAAACAAATACCAATGATTTTTATTAAACACATGATAATTGCTAGTTGATTACACCATTGTGTGGCGGACAGAAGGCTCTTAACCTTACGAATCCACTAGATTGCTTATTTTCCCCAACCATATAATTCTTTCTTTCATAGTAACATACAGGATGAGTCGGGAGGAAAGGTACATGCTTTGAGGGGTGATAATACTGGTGATTCTGAACTAAATGTTTCTAATAAACATATGCCTATTTCTTAACCATATCAGAGAAACCGAATAAAAACAACAAGTGACGGGAAACGTGCAGGTGGCGGTAAATCATGATACTGTTGTCGTATGTTCTGTTTAATCGTGTACTTTTCCTCACAAAACATGTTCAAATACTCCACCACCAACTTCAATGCATTTTGCTACTCTTATAGACAGCTGATGTGTTGCTGATCTGAGCTCATTAGTACATTGCTTTACTTGAACACAAGCATGGTAAATACGAGCGAGTCCACCCTGCGCGAGTAGATTTTGCTTTTAAGCCAACCCCACACACACAGTAATCCAATGGGATAAGATCAGGTGACCCGGTGGCCAAGTTGAGCAGCAATTCGTCTCGAGCTAGTTGTTGGGCTGCGTTCTAGTACCTGAAGAATGTTCTCAACTTTATTAAGAGCTTGTTGTACGGGACGTTCGGATACATTTATGCTGGGAAGCGTACCACGGTCACGCAATCCTGCAAACACCCTGCTATATGGAACTCTGCGATTAGGAAATCGTCGTTCGTACTCACGAACAGCGGCTCTGGAATTCTCATCGGAGAAACCGTAGACAAACATCATGTCAGCATACTCTGCATGTGTGAAGACCTGTGGCATTTTTGACTACACTGAACTGTATTCAGTGTACACGTAACAACACTGTAGTTCCCAATACTAGGGCAAGCACTGTAGGACTGAGACTGAGATAAACCACTTTACCATGCTCAGAGCGCCACCGTGTGGAAATATACAAAATTACACACAACATAAGATAACAGCAGCGTGATTTACAGTCACCTGCACTTATCCCGTTCCTTGTTGTTTTCATTGGATTTCTCAGAAATTGTTAAGAAAAGGGCATATGTTTATCAGAAACATTTTGTTCAGTATCACCAGTACTATCTTCCCTCAAAGCATGTACCTTTCCTCCCGACTCAACCTGTATATCAACTCCCACTTTCTCAAATGATATCGTACTATCTCATTTTCTCACTGCCAAAAATTGCAAAAATCGTTGTTCTTGAGATCCTTCTTAGGCAAGATAATTTTGGTTCAGAATATTTTGAAAGGTACAGGTGGGTACAACATACCTTAACCTAAAATATTTTGTAAAACTATTAGACTGTCACCACTGAATGTTTGTAGAGGTGAGTTGTCAGCGTGAAGATTGCACGTCAGTTCATTGACTAGCACCTAGAGACTAGGAGGAGTTATGGTGCATATGCAGTGTTGTCCATAGTTCTCAGCACTTCTTGGATTCGAACGTGCAAAATATGTCCACCCAGGCAACCACCTTAATCACTGTCACCGAATCAGTGCTGTTATTCTTCTGAAAGGTTCTAAGAATTCTAAAATTCCAGATTCTCTGTCACTTCATAGTTAAACCAGGCCAGACACATATAATACATTTCCCATAGAATAAACAAGAGAAAAATGCATAGGCATTTTAAACCTCCAGCAATAAGTTTCCAAAGGAGCCTCCAAACTCATTAGATTACAAGTGTTCTACTTAGTAATAATTAAGAAGATATCATGAGACAGTATTACCTTACAGAGAGAGTGTAACATTACTATTTTTATTCCTATTTGGTTAAAAACATGTGTGGTTTGTGTGTTGGTAGCATAATTTTATTTTATTTGCATATGTCCGAGTGCCATTTTATTGTATGGGACTGAGTACACTGGTCAGAATTCTACAATTTTCCAGTGGCTTACCTAAATTTATGTTTGTTATAAAGACAGCTTATAATATGGTGATTTATCTTTAAAATAGTGTTAAGGTTGAATAATATAAAAATCTACATATTTTTCTGTTTCTTAAACCATTGTAGTAAATGTTAAATCATTGTAAATTTTATTTGTTATTGCTTGAATTAAGCTTACAGTCCATGAAACAACTTGCATCCTGCTGCACTGTTTTACATACCTTTTTAACAATGTCTTCTGTGTTCAAATTGTTGAACATGTCAAATTGCTGTTGCGTGATTGGAGGCAGTACAGCTTTCAAGGGTCTCTGGGAAGGGCTGTGATGGGTTGGTGTACTGGGTTGTGAAATAAGGGAATTTGTGATTGATGCCATCCTCTGAAGTGGACTTGCTGCAGCTGAACCAACAAATTCTTCACCAGGAGCTATTGCTGGTGGAAGAATGGAATTGCTTAAAGGACTACTAGCACTACTCCCTGTTGATGCTTGTTGCTGATGCCCAATTCCTGCACATGTCAAGATCAATATAATTATAACCTGAATTTTTATAATTTTCAAATCCTTCTCTATTAAATGCTTGAATTGCATAATAAATAAAACATTTCAATAATGAGGTACTTTACAAGCTAGAATCAAAAAAAATTGTTATGTTAGTTTTTTTTTTTTTTTTTTGAAAGTGAATACTTTTGTGATAATCTGGTCTTTATTAAATAATAATCTGCAGATAACATATTCCAATACCAACAAGCATTTCATTAATATGGTGAACAACAGCTGGGTATCTATCAATGGTAAGCAACATTTGACATTGTCACAGTGTATTTGTACTCTAGCAGAACAATGTAAAAAGTATTTAAAAACACAGTTTAGTTATAGCAAAAATGTTAAATTGATATTACAATCTTATGTAAATTTTGCATATTATAATTATTGTTTTTGATTCCAAGCATAATTTATTCTTTTGTAATCCTTGCCAAAATTCACTAATACTACTATTAATATACAACTACGTAATGTCTCAAGTGTTTCTTGCAATGGGACAAAGTAATGTACTGTGCTATTGTGGGCGTACTCCATTGCAATATTATGTCGTCCCAGAAATCTTAGCTGAGACAAATAAAATGTTTTAAAAAATGAGAAAATAAGCATAGTTTGGCTGAAGTCAACACATCCATTAACCAAAACAACAGAACACAATAGATCCCATAAGAAATAAAACTACGTACTTATCAGATGTCATATGTTCTGAATGAATTATTGTTTACATGTTGTGTATGGTGATTATAGTGTCTGTCAAAATTTACTGTACATACATGACATTGAAAATACATACAAACACACATACACACCTACGTACAAATGTGCAACCCAAGAAGACTTTGTCTTGTAGGTCATTAGAGATGGTAACACAATTACTTATACACAATAACAGGAACTAGGGAATGAATCGGCAATGGCCTTTTTTAAGGAACCATCCAAGCATTTGCCTGGAGAGATTTCAATAAATTAGAATCAGGATGGCTGAGAACCGAAAGCGCGTCTTCCCGAACTTACTGTTGTGCCACTTGCCTCTATACAGATATACATTGTTCATACATATGAATGTGTGTGTGTGTTAAAGTATATCACTGTGAAATTTTACACATGTTAATGTGAACTAAAACTTAATAAAAACAGCAGTATTCCTTTGTTGTCACAAAGTCTCTTACGTGTAGTCATTCAACTTTGCAAATTTCTTGGGAGTTCTTTAAACTTTTGTCAGTTCTAATCTAAATGACATTATGATTCCAATGGATTGAATGACAATGATATTGTATGGCAAATTGATTGTTGGGACTAATTGTGTGTGGGGTTTAGTCATTTTCTTATATCCTGGGCATGGTAAGTAAAATGTTACTTGTTTGCCCACTTTTCCCAGAATGAACAGAAATATTATACTAAATAAAATGCATACATAATAAGAAGTATTAAATCGAGCAAAGTATTTGGAATATGGCTCAGCTGTAAACAACAGTAGCAAAATTTGTAAAACTCTGTAAACCTAGCATTAATTTAATAATGCTTTAGTATCGATACTTAAAATGAATACACAGTAACAGTCAGTGAATGAATTAATATTACCTGGCTCTGTTTTTGGCCTTACAAGAGAAAAGGCACTTCCTGCATGACGAAGAACATCTGCCACTGACTCAATCCCAGGAATGGTATCTTTTTTTCCTTCCACCTCCATATCATTACAGCTGCCGTTGATAACTTTTCCTCCCAATTCTTTCCTTTCTTTTGGTAATGAAAGGTCTTGGGCAACTCCGTTCATCTGTGCATGCTGCTGATGCTGCTGGTTCAGTGCCTGTTGTTGAAGAGCTATAAGGCTGGGCAGGACAGGGATTGCACTTGCAGCTGGACTGCCCACAGTAGGACACGAGACAGTATTCAGTTTTGCCAGCTCTCTGTGATATGCATCTAGAGCCATCCGGATTTCCTCTTGTGTTCGATCCATTTGTGCTCCACTACCACCACTAAAAAAATGTGGAAATAAGAGGCTATTAGCCAAAGTAGGGTGCTGTTCTCTGAATTACTCATTGAAGCATGGGCTTGTTTGCTTAAAAAAAAAGTCACTTAGCCTATCTATTAAGTTTAAATCTGTGATACATAAAAGCAATATTTTTAAGTTCAAAATGTATTGTCCTGAATAGGTGCAAAGAGGATCCGTATAGTTATATATGCACATATTTTTTTTACTGTGCCACAAATTTTCAATCTGCTGCAATGCAGTTAAATAATTCCTAATTCAGTGTAACGAAAGTTGGTGGATTTTATTCCTTGGGCCCACCATTTTTAACACAAGATGTATGTTACATAATTTATGAACCTGAATCAAGTGTAAGAGCAAGTAACAATTTAAAGTGCTAATACTGTATTTAATTTCTAAACCAAATTGTACTCTTATAAAGCTGTAGATTACCCCTTATAACACTAAAACACTACTGCATTGTGTAGAAAACTTCATTGTAAATAACTTTACATTATGCATGCTTCGTAATTTTGAAAATATTTTCCTTTTAATTTTAATCATTTATTTTTAAAACAATGCATCTTTGTAATTTATGTGTATTAGAATCAATTTTAGTATAAAAATATATCTAAAACTGAGCTCATCACTGTTTCGTACATAATTACCAAGTGTGTCATTACAAAGTTACCGGTACTCAATGTTGTAGTAAATTTCCTCTTATCTAACCAATGAAAACTAATTTCATCTCTTCTGCAGGCCCACTTTGTGGCTTGAATAGCACCAAGCAGGTAGCTGTGAATAGTGTGTTTCTATCACCCTAAAATTAGAATAGCCTTCAGAACATGTACAGATGCTTATGTGAAAACTGCCAATTCACATTTCATGTATGCAGTGCAGCTTAGTGTTTGTGCGGTGTGATTTCTAGAGTTCAGAATAACGGTACCCAAACAAAGACGAGAAAATTTAAAGCTAATTATCATGTTTTTGTTCAGTCTATTTATTCCTGTAGCATACTTACTTTTGTACATCACAACACAGTTCCGAGTCACCATTCATTAATAACGGACATGGTTGGCACCACAAGGTTTGTACAGTACCAACCTTATGCCACCATACATTTGTATACTTATATTCTAATAACAAATATTCATAACACCTTCCCTTTTATGAACTCGATTTTATTGAGGAAAGTTTCTGCTTTGATTCTCTCCTTCCAAGTACAGTCATGACTTAAAATAATCACTGATACAACTTACATAACTAAGTAACATTTTGTTATTATTTGTTTCGTATAACATGCCCAGAATGAGAATGACTGTTCATTGCACCGCTACTACTTTCATCAATAACACACTAGCTTCACTGAAACTTTACAGGTTTCCTACTACTACTATCCATCCTGGTAATAATCACAAACTCACAAGGATTATTATCTCTAACATCAATGTTCAGGTTTATTAAATGTTGACTAAACACTCCTACCATTTACTTACCATAGGTTGGCTCGTCTCATTGTTAAAATCTTTGAAGTCTGGCAACTTATAATTCCTTTCACCTTCGCTGCTCTCTGTGTGGAATACCTGTTCCCTTTCACTATTGTACTCTTATGAATTTGTGTGATTGCTTTCATACTGTTCTCTATTTTCTCCATACCCTCCTATCTCACCTCCAGTGTTATAGAAAATCAGAATTGTATGATGGTTTTAAATATTTAGTACTTCTGCATACGGTTTGGGCTAACTGATTCTTGATTATGTATGAGTGTGGTGCCCTGTCTTTTTCCAGAATTTTAGCGGTCTCCAACACACTACCTTTTGCATAACTGCTGCCTGACCTTTCACATATTCAGTAGGAATTCTTCTGAGCTCTCCTATCATAATAATTTTTTACTTTGATCTATTTTGCAAGGAACTGTGATTTTACATGTGGGTGAACCTTAGGAAGTAGGTTCTTTATAGTTGTTGGCATCAATCTTCTAACTTGCTGCTCATCAACAGTTTTGATGGCAACACCTCCAGACCTGATGGTGGCAATTTATGATACATCATCAATAACACCCAGTTTACCTTCCCCTCCCCCTCACTTTTTTTTTAATATGTCCTTGGCAATTCCCTTACCATAAATTGTCAGGCACCACTATCATAGGTATGCCATGAGTGCTACATATACTTTTTAGAGCAGTTATCACATTTCTACCCTATTAACTATGCAATTTAAGTAATTCAAGCCACTTTTAAAAATAATCATGAATCACCAAATAACTTTTGCTGCAAAATTCAAGTATATCGGCTCGTACTCTCTCAAACGAAATTGTGGGAACTGCATGAGAGAGAATAGATTCTTTACGGTTTGTGACACTGTATTTCTCACAAACCCTGCACTCTAGTTCACACTGCTCTACATCTCTAGACATACGTGACCAATAAAACAATCTCCTGGCTCTAGCTTTTGTATTACCTACTGCAAAGTGGCCCTCATGAATCACCTTCAACACACATACTTAACCTCAATTGTATAGGAACTACAATTCTATCATTTAGAAATAACAGATCATTATCTACAAAAAGGTCACTTTGAACGGAACATAATGGGTAACAATGAGCTGGCTCAGTCTTTTTTATAGGGCTACACCGTAACTACAAGCTTCATAACCTCACTGAGCACTGGGTTTGCAAACAATTATTTTCTAAACTCATCCTTGCGCACTTCACTGATGGAAATATTTCACTAACACTGTGCACTACTTCACATATTTCATCATCGTCTTCAGTTTCTTCTTTACCTTACACCCTAGATAATAGGTCTGCGATATGCATTATCTTTCTGGGAAGGTACTGTACACCCAGTTAATACTTGAGTAACTTAAGTTTGAGTCACTGAAGCAAAGTTGACATTATCTTTGACAACTGTCTGTCCATGATTGCTATCAGGGGTTTATGACCTGTTAGAATTTTAACCATGCGATGTGACTACATATGTAATAGTGAAATTTGTTGGTTACATAAACTACGGCTAACAATTCTTTTTTTTTTATTTGTGTCCAGTTCTTTTCTGTCACTGTCAGATGTGTATGAAATTGGTTGCCCATTTTGAAGAAGACAGCATCTCAGACCTCCTTGTGATGCATCACATTGGATAGCGATGGGCTTGTATGCATGAAATGTCTGTTATCACAGATACACTACTTATAGCTGCTGTGAGATTCACAACACAATCTGAGTGGCACTTAAGTCACTGCCAGGATGTTACTGTTGCTATGTGTGGTATGAATTGCCTGAAGTCATTGACCATTCACAGTAGTCCATGTAGCTCGTCCTTATTTTGAGGACCAGGAAATTGTTGAATTGTAGTCATTATACATGGATCAGGTCCAACTTTGCAGTTCGAAAATGCATGTCCCATGAAGCTAACCTGTGATACTCTGTATTGAAGCTTTGCTGGATTGAATTTTATATTCTGGGTTCTTGCACTTTCTAGTACTTGTGCAACAATTTGATCTTGTTCTTCCAGTGATTTTTCTGCCACAAGAATGCCATCAAAGTACACAACACCATAGAGATCTACAACTAGACACTAAGTTCTAAAAACTTATCTGGTGCACAGGATATGCCAAAAGGTAATCACAAGAATTTGTAACAACCTCATGGAGTGGAGACAGTACACAAATTACTGGACTTTCTGTCTAGCTCTATTTGCCAAATACTATTTCTGTTAATTGTTCAACTGTTGGTATTTGTTAGAATTCTCTTTTGGTGGCAATATTCAAATATTGTGAATCAAGGCAGACTCTCAGTGTTCCATTTGGCTTTTCTACTACAACTAGGTTGTTTACCCATGAGTTTGGTTCTTCTACTTTCTGAATCAGCCCTCTCTTCCTCAGGGATTCTAGAGTAGTTTTCAGTCTGATGGCAATAGGGAAAATTCCTATTTTTTCATTATATTTTTATTTAAAAGTGTGTTTAATTTAATGAACAACTGTACCAAACTTTCTTTATTTGTGCCTGTGTAACTCAAGAAAAACTTAAATAAAATGAGCAGTCTGATTTGCACAGCAAAAACGTGAACCACCATGTTGATGACCCTGTGACATCACAATACTGTACATTTTGATGTATGTAACACACAAACAGCAGCAACATACGTTCAAGTTGTGAAATTGTGTTAAATAAAGTAGTTTATGCGGTAAAATCGAGTATGGCTTGAACTCCGAAGAGCATAAATGTGGATAGTAGTTCGTTAGCGCAGCGTAACCAGGTTCGCTAAACTTTATTAGTTTTTAGTCGGTGAAAAATTTCAATACCCACAATAGGGCCTGGCGTCGGTGGCTAACCAAAACAAGTAAGACTACATCATAAATGTGTTAGCCAATTAGAACACGTTTTCAATGTTTGTGGTGGCGTTTGAAAATATGGTATTTTTAAAGCTGAATAATTCTACAATTACAATATACACAGAGCTATTGCTTTGCCTGGCTGCAGTTAGTGCCAAAATAATTAGGAAGAAGCAGGTAAATACTGAAAACTTTTTCTAGGAATTTTCCCTATTGTTTGCGGCTGTCTGCTTGGAGGTTAAGCTCTTACCTGAACATTCTTATGTACACTTATTTTGCAAAGGCCTGGAGATTTTCCAAATCCAGTGAAAACATCATTATTGGCTTGAATGAACTTACGTTAAGGAGACTGATTCCTGATTGCTAATCTTCGCCGTTGTGTCCTCTATGCCAGTAAAATGAATTCTTTTAACCATGGTCAGTTCTACACTTGCCTGTAAATTCAGTGTTAGAGTACTGTCAGCATCTGTGATCCTAAAGTCCATGTATTTACAACACTTTGCTTCATATTTTAAATTAACAATCCCTTTTGGTCTAACATTTTTAAGCATTTCCACAGATAAAATTTTTACCTCTGATCCTGTGTCCAACTTGAAATTTACGTTCCTGTCCTCAACTGTTACATTTTAATGCCACTTCGTTGATCTCTCCTTGGTTCTTACACATTCAACATGCTTGTTATTCTGTGGTGCTACAGTTATATCACTAACTACATAATAATCTTAATCTGAGCTCTGTGATTCCTGTTTCTTCACCATTTGAACCTTATTCACTCCTTGTGAATTTGCGCACATTAGAGCAAAATGGTTTTGTTTCCCACAATTGTTAATTTATTTTAATGCAGGGTATTTACATTTCATGTGGGTAAAATTACACTGTTTATTCTTGACACTGAAATCCTGCTTATTTGGAACCTAACTATAGTTCATTTCACTAGTTTTAGACTGTACGACATTTACAGACACTGGCTGTGTTGGTTCGTGAATATCTTATTTTTTTCCTATCACCTTGTATACACTGCAGCTGTAGTGTACTCAATTTAGCCAATCTGTCTAACTCGCATGCTTTCTCTAAGGTTAGGTTGTTCATTCTAAGCATTTCTTGCTGCAAGGCAGTGTCCCTCACACCCATTAAAATGCAGTCCCTCACTATCACATCTAACTTCACCGAATTCACAACTCTGGAGTAACTTTCTTAAGTCAATTACAAACAATTGGAATGGTTCACTTTATTTTTACTAAATATAGTACAGCAAAAACATCTCATATGCACATTTTTCTGGGTTTACAGTGAGACTCAAATGCGTAAAGTACCTTTTTGTTTTCTGTGTGATCTTTGTCTGTAAGTTGAAAAGTATTGAAAACTTTGACATTGTCATCTCCCACTAGGATCAGAACAATAGCAGCTTTAGCTGCAGTTAGCTTGTCTGACTTCCTAACACCTCCATGTAAATTTCGAAGTTTTGTTTAAACTTCCTCTAGTTTTTGCTTACATTTCCAATCAGGTCCAAACTGCTTGGTCTATTTGGGTCCGCCATTGTTTTGAAATGCATGAGTCGTGTCATCCTCGCACATTTCGCAAGATGTTGTTGTCTACTGATGTAACACTTTTTCTCCCTCTTTGTTTTGTTATGTTCCACTCTCCCTTTATCACTCCTCTTTCACCATCGTACATACATGTACTGCCACCTACCTTACATCTACCACTACCATATTTCCCAACAGTAGATCTCACTTTCTTTTTTTTCTCAAATCACAAGGTACATCATTAAAACACTAAGATCAGTCACAAAGCACATGTCACTTTCTACCACCCTAACATCTACAACTACTATATTTCCCAACTACAAAGGCACTAAGTTCAGTCACAAAGTTCATGTCACTTTACATCTATAACTACTATATTTCCCAACACTACAAAGGTGCTAAGCTCAGTCACAAAGCACATGTCACTTTATCCCCGTCTATCACAGGTCCAACCTGCATGGCCATAGCACCCTCTTTCTGCTCTGGGTTGTGTAGTCTTCCTTTGTCGACAGATGCTCTGCTTGTGGTTCTTCATTCTGCCTCTCCCTCGCCAGTCCCGCTGCGTTCTCTCTCTGTCCATATGGCGGTACCTGCACCAGCTGTTCCCTGTTGTGCTTGACCACATGCAAGTTAGTGTCAACTCTGTATGATCGAGTATACTCTGTAGACCCTTGGACGTTCCCGTATCTTTGAAGGTCTGGTATCCAGACCTGTGCGCCTTGCATCAGGGGCTTCGGTTCTTTGGTGCCGTGCCTTCTGTAATAGTTCCTTTTGCTACATTCTTCAGCATTCTATTCTTCCACTATGGTTGTAGTCCGGTCGGGTGTCCTGGAAGCATGGTCTGTATCTTCCTGCCAAACAATAACTCTGCCGGCGAGAATCCTGACTCAAGTGGTGTGGCGTGGTATGCCAATAACCCCAGACTTGGGACACCGTGCTTTGACATAATTTTCTTCTCTATTACCACAGCTCGTTCTGCCTCCCCGTTTGTTTGTACAAATTTGGTGCTAGAGGTGCAGTGAACAAACCCATATTCTTTTGCAAATTTTTTAAATTCCGTAGACGTGAATTGTGTTCCCCCATCAATGTGTATGTTTCCGGGATGCTGTGCCTCACAAAAATATTTTGTAGCCCCATGATAACATCCTCTGTGGTCATTCGCTCCAGACGTAACACCTCAGTGTACCCGGAATAATAGTCCTGTACCACCAGGTAACGAACTCCTTAAAGATCCATTATATCGGCTCCCACAAGGGACCATGGTCTTTCTGGCAATGAAGTGGGCATCAAAGGTTCGGCATGCTGTTGCTGCCTCTGTTGTAAGCATTGTGTGCAGTTCTCCACCGTTGTTTTATATCATCAGAGATATTAGGCCACCACACAGACTCCTTTGCTCAATGCAGGCACTTTACAATGTCCATGTGCCCTTGGTGTATCTTGCTTAACATCTCTGCCTGTAGCACTTGAGGTATGAAGATCCTGCCCCTGTATAAAACCAGTCCACTCTGATGTGTCAGCTGGCCTCGATGTGGCCAAAACATCCTATGTTTGTTGGTAAACCCTTCTTGGATGCCTTTGTTCAGGGTCTGGCATGCATCATCCATATCTTGCACCGACCTGATCACTGAAACGTGCATCTAAAAAAGGGGGTTCTAGCAGGACTGCTGTAACAAATAGTTCCTCTTCCACTGCATCAACGTCACTGTCTGTTGGTTGCTCCACTGGGGCCCGCGATAGTGCATCTATCACGTAAAACTGTTTTTCGCTGGTGCATGAGATGGTGTGATCAAAAATCACCATCCTCATCCTCAGCCATTATAATCTGGCAGTGAGCTCTGATATCGGTTTGCTGGCCAGCAGGGTCTTATGATCAGTAAGTACATATGGGAATCCTGATTCCTTAGGTGTAATCTCTAAACCGTTCACATGCCCACGTGATTGCCAGGGTCTCCTTTTCAATCTGTGTGTAACGTTTTTCGGTCTCGCTCAGGCTGCTGGAAGCTTCCCTACATCGTTATGGCACTGTTCCAGTACTCTCCCGATTCCATACGCTGATGCATTTGGTGATATTCTAGTTGCTACTGCTTGGGAATATAGGGCCATCAGAGCTGTAGAGGAATTTCTGCCTTCAAGCTCCGTATGGCCTCCCACTAAGGTGGTCCCCATACTTAATCTGTTTCCTGCTGCAGCAACTCTCTTAGGGGTTGGGTGTTCTCTGCTAGGTGTCGAATGAACTTCATGAGATAGTTTACCACACCAAGAAATAATCTCAATTTTGTGACTGTGGTAGGGTCCAGCATTTCAATAATTGGTTTCGTCTTCTATGGGTCTGGTTTGATTGCTACTTCACTTACCATGTGTGCCAGATATTTTAGTTTAGTTATTTGTTTTAACTGACACTTCTCTTTGTTAAGAGTTACCCCACTCGACCTTAACCGCTCTAGCACTGCCTCCAGTCTCTGATCATATTCTTCCACCAAGCTGCCACATACTAGGATATCATCGGCCTGGTTTACAACCCCGGGTAGCCCCCTATCACCTACTGCATTTGGCACTGATAGTGCTCCGGTCCTGATTTTATTCCAAACGGCAACCTGTTGAAATGGAAGCGCCCAAGTGTGTGATGAAAGTGGTAAATGGTGCTGTCTCTTGGGTCAGGGGAACGTGCCAAAACCCTTTCGAAGCTTTCAGAACTGTGAACAATCTTGCATTCGGTAATTAGGCCAGGGACTCCTCAACTGAAGACAGTTGTAGCATCTCTATGAATATTTTAAGCTCCGTATAATCAACACAGATCTTTGAGGCTCCATACGTTTTCACTCCAATCAGCGTGATAAATAACAGTACTTTTCCCGTGTCCTTGGTGTTGTTGATTGTAATGAATTACTCGAGTCACTCTATGTAAGATGCAAAATCCTCATTGTCAGGGTCAGATCCCCCAATATGCCCTATTAAGCCCATATTCCTCATCGCCAATTTTGTACTCCTCTTTTTATTTCACATCTATCACATACATCATACTACAAACAATCTCCTCCTTTCGCCATCTTGCCTTACTCTGCCGCTCTCGTGTTGCCAACCTTGTTACTCCTGTTTACAATGCCAAAGTGCATACATTGCAAATAATACACAAATACATACACTACACTTAGCTACCCATGAAGAAGCCACCCACCGATCCGAGTGGAAATGTGGTTAGATGGTTAGAAGCTAGATATGGAAGTAGTTACAGGGGCAGGTCACACAATTATTAGCAGTGAAACATACAGGTAGCTGTAGCCTAAGCAACCAAAGCTACAAGCTGCAAACATGTTACTACACACAAAGTCGCAAGAAAGGCAGGGAGATATGGGGTCGTTGACTGTGGGTGTGCATATGAAAACAGCTTCAACTAGGTTAACCTTGTTGGTGGCAAAAGAAAAAAGGCCCTAGTCTACTCGGATACATTTAATTGGCACCCGTAGGGATCAGTGTAGAAGGAATTCACCATTTGCAAAAGGAACGAACTGTGAAGGTTCTTGAGAATATCCACAGGTATTTGGAGAAGAGGAACTGGGGCGGTATTCAGGGCCATCAGTTATGGTATAATTGGAGGCTTGGACAAAACCAGTGTTCCATAAGAGCCGGCCTATAGCTGTATCAGGTCAGGTAAGCACAGAAATGGACTGGTTGGTAGAGCGAGGGGTGCTTGAACCAGTAGCATACTTAGCAAGGGCTACACCGCTGATACCAGTACGGAAAGCAGATTGGTCTACACGACTGTGTGATGACTACAAATATACAGTCAATGCAGTGTACAAGAAAATTGATTACCATCTTCCAGCAACAAATGAGGCCTTTTTAAACTTGGCAAGAGGAAAACTTTTCACCAAGTTAGATTTGGCAGAAGCCTACCTGGCAAGTTTCAGTTGATGAGGCGATGGTAGAGATTCTCACTGTAAATACTACGAAAGGGCTATTTTAAGTTAAATGTTTGCCTTTTGAGGTTTGTAATGTCCCTACAGTCTTCCTGCAGCTGACAGCAACTTGTAGGCAGTGATACCCAGGACAGTTGTGCTCGCTCTTGGATGATACATTAATTACTGGGGCAATAGAAGAAACAACATTGGGTACCCACTTAATATGTTTTACAACAGGGTGCATCAAGTGTTTAAATGAATTGAAGCAGCAGGTTTACACCTTAAAAAATGAAAATGTATGTTTGCAGCCACGACAGTCAAGTATTTGGGATACTGGGATATCAGGTTGATAACAATAAAATAGGGCTGTGGTTGCTAAACGGCCAGACCATTCGCTTCCCACCAAAGAGATCCGGTTTCATTTCCCGGCAGGGTCAGTCCCCGGATTTTTGCATGTGGGAATTGTGTCGGACAATGCCATTGGTTGGCAGTTTTCTCAGGGATCTCCTGTTTCCCCTGCTGTATCATTCCCTCGTCGAATGTATGGTCTCTGACAATGGTACAGCATTTATGTCCCTGGAAATGAAGTTTGCATCAAAGAATGTCATCCGGCTTGGTATGGCTACACCTTTTCAACCATCCAGTAATGACCAATCAGAATAGGTGGTCCAAACAGTAGGGAAAATAAGACAATTAGGGGATGGAGACTGGCAAATGAGGCTGACTTGAATAGTTTTAGCACTCTGCACAACACCATGTTCTGTTGATGAGATGGACACTGCGAACTGATTCAGACTAGTTGTGACCTGTGACATACACAGGGAAAAAATCAACTAGTTCCAACTACCAAGGTAGTGCTATTTCACAACTACAATGGAGTTAAAATAGTTTCCATGAGTTGTAACGGCTTCACAGGGGCAGTGCAATAAACAGGTGGTAAAAGGACAATTGGCAAGAGCAGATCTTGGAAGTCATGTTGTCAATCCACCTCCAGTGAAAACAAGTAAAGAGGAAGAGGTGAACAGCAACAAGTGGCAGAATGTTTAGAGCTCCATGAAGGGGGCCAGTCCTCAGTGACACAAGTCTATGTCAGGCCCGCTGCACTAAGCCCTGGATCTAGTCCTTTTAAGGGATTTTACCATTCATGTCAAGGGTCAAGCTCTTGTAAGAAATTCAAACAGATCAGGGGTGACTACACCGGGGATTCAGCAGGTCAAGCATGGTTCTTTTATTCGAAACCGCCATAACTCCGACGTGTTGGTAGAACAACGCTAGTGTCATGACGGCTGCGCGAAAATGCGAGCATGGATCGTCGCGTCATAACGCTTCCGTCAGAATTATTGCGTCAAATGAACGACGGTCCCAAAGAGGACTATATGCAGAGGTTGGTACGAAATTTGCAGTAGCGACGTGTTATTTTTGTGTGTTGGAGAATCTGCTTTCAAGTTTCAGCCAATAGAAAACCTCTATGAACAAAAATATTATACAGCTGTAACGAGAATGACGTTATTTGCTCTTAACCTGGACTTTTATTTACAAGTGACACATTAACGTGTATTTTTATTCACAAGTGACACTTTAATTTATTTCAAGTGTGAACAGAACTTGAAAAATATGTGGTCAAGTGCTAATATTCTGTGACAGTCGTGTGGGGTTTGCTTCAATATTAATTTCATGAGTCAGTGTAAACGTCACTATAGAAGTGGTGTTGCTGCCGTAATAGAAATATCAGTACTTGACCATAGTTTTTTTTGTATCTTCATTTGGATGTTTATATGAGCAATGTAAAATATAACATGCAAAATAAGGTTTAACATAATTTTTAACATTTCAATATGTAACTTATAATTTTGAAGTATACATATGATTTACAGTGACAAATTTATTTTCTGTCAGAGCATTTATAATAAATAACAGAAGACGATAATTACTATTCTCCAGTCAATAAGAAAATGTTCCTTACATTTGAGGAAAATATATATTTTGTGGTCTCCTTGACCTTATACACGATATAAATTTAAAATTGGTTTCCCAATCTAGGAAAAAGACAATGCATGAACATGAATAACGTACTGCTCAAAATTACAAAAATTTTAATAGTCTACTGCGATATCTGTAAGGTACAACGTTGTAGGTTAATTGCCAATACAAACTGTAGCAATGTTTTTAAAAGTTACTACGTTGCATGTAAACACTGGTTTCTCAGGATATTTTCATCAAAGAATGATTTTGTCTTATGTGTTTTGTACTACAGATTCAAGCCATGAATATTAAAATACCAGAAATTTTTTTTCTACCGCACATCACTTTCATTCGGTTCGGTTATACTAACACGTTTAAAATACAGACAAACCACATGCGTACACTAATGCAGCGCCAATAATTACCTATATATATATACATCAGTTAAAACAATTTGTTTTTATCTTCAAAAATATTCAATACAAACTGTATTACTTATTTCGGTATTGGCGATCAGGGTGGGCAAGATTTAGGTTATGGCTGTATGGTTAAGTTATAGGTTATGGTACGTGTACAGTACTTGAGCTTTAAATTTGTCTTTGCACATATTGTTTATACTGTGTGCAGGCTTTATATGTATTAGTTAAAAATATATTTTGTCACTTGAAACTATGAATATTTCATTGTTTCTATCGATATTTATTTTAAATACGCACGTTGTCGGCTCATGACACACTAAAATACCGCGTCATTGTATTGACGGTCGCGTCGTTCATCTGAAACGCTTTGACGGGCAACAAACAGAACCGTGCTCGCTGTTTTGCCGAAACGTCTTTCCACTGACGCGTTCTTCTGACGACAGGGAGAAAACACGAACCATGCTCTGCCTGCAGGGATCTATAGTAGGGGCACACCCACAGACGCATGAGGCAACATCCAACAAGACTAAAGGACTATGTGTTGTGATATTTAAACAGGAGTGGAGGTGTTGTGTATTGCAATGTGATGTAGTAGTGTGAGGTTGGCACTATGTCATATATTGTCACGAATAACAAGGTTGGCACTGGTTGTTGTTATTATCTGTGAGAGGTAATCACAATAGCAGGAATGGCGAGTCATTGGTTGTCTGGACATTAGTGAAATGTGACCTAGTATACAAAGGTTACATAACATTATGCACATCTTTTTATGTGTATTTTATATTTTATAGTTCTAGTAGTCATTGCTGGAGTGAGGAGGTGTATTATGCATGCGACAGCTATGAAGACATTCAGTTTAAAAATTTAGATCTCATTCACCATACAAGGGTAAATACAGCAAGAAAAATAAGATTTTCAGATATATGTTTTTATAACATTTTTACTCCTCTACATGTGATGGATATTTCCCATAGTTTTGACATGCATTATAGCAACATTTTGGATAAGTGTACGAAGTATGTTAAGAATTACATAGTTTACAGTTATTTGACATTTATTGTTGACACACAACATTCCAATTTTACACTCTGGCTCATAAAATTACTAATAATTGTTAATAGTTGAAGTAATTTCCTAAATTTTAAAATTAAAGACTTTGTTTTATGTTATACATCCAATTTGTGTGTTGTGAATGTCTCCTTAATAAAATCTCAACAGCTATCAGGTGAATAGGTATTTTTAGATGTAGTACCTTTGGTAAAAAGTGTGTGTGTGTTTATGTATATATATATATATATCCCTTAGTATATCAAGATCAAGAATAACAGAGGTTTTGTTAATTAGTAAATAAAACCACGACAGGCACCGAGATTAAGCAAACAAAGTGACACAATCCATTGCATATATGGTAGTTGTAATTACATTTTTTAGCCATGGAATGTAGCAGCATATTATTCACATAAAGACTCTCCTGTCTTTAAAATTCTTACAAAGAATGACGCAGAAATATCATTCTTGAAAATATTACTTTTCTCATGTACAAAAACAGATATAAAAACATTGTGACAGATTTCTGCATACCTGGGAAAGTGTTCTCTTGGCCCTCGCATTGAATCTTCCATTCTCCTTCCCATTAGTTTGGCAAGTTCCTCGTGATAAATTCTGACCACCTTCTCTTGTGGAATGTCATCATTTTCATATTTCTTCAGGCGACGGTTCTGAGATCCATCCTTTAAAATACAAAATTATGTGAATTCAAACAGAAGCAGAGAAATTAACAAAACAAAATTATTATAAACTGGAGTGTTTTAAGAAAACTACAAGCGCACAAAATAATAAAAAAAAATTGCACACTGAATATAAAAAAATTTTCAATAAGTGCTTTGCATCTGTGAGGTCAGTGTATATGTACATTTCTATGGAGCAGAGATATTTATTAAATTCTGATATGTTTTGTAAATGTACAAAGGCAAAAAAATTACTGATATTATGGATTCAATCCTTTTGTTTGGGGTGTTGTCCATTTCTGGTATTTGTTGACAAGTATTATCTGTGTGATTATTTTATTAAATTCTTACCTCCTCAAGCCTTTTGCCAAATTTTGATATACAGATAGGGATTCCATTAATATCACTATAAAACCCAGTATTTTAAATGGAAAAGTTAAATTTGTAGGCACGTACATTCATCACTTTTGGAAATCTAGTCCATGAGTTTTATATTCAAGAATATTCGAGAATATAATAAACAATAGTTCTGAATTACTTTAAGGTGGCCACCTGCTTAATCTGCCAAGCAATGGGCACAGCTTCTGCAGTTCAAAGTTTATATAAAAACTGCTAAACGTACTTAAATTATGTTTGCTTATAAATAGCACTAAAAGAATATTACATACATGTGTACCCATTTCAGCAATTCCAATTCTCCACTAATCTTTAAAGTTTGTTTTATTGTGGCTGAAAAACAACAAACTGGGTTTATTTGGAGTATTTTTAAGTTTGAACATCTTGTTGTAGAATTGAACAACAAAATATAGGCAAATACAACAATGTTGCCTTTACTATTATGCCCTAAAATGATGATTATGTTACCACTGAATGTCTCATAGAGGCAAACTATTGGCAAGAAGATTGCAGACCAGTTCAGTCACTGGAGCCTAGTGGCAAGCTAATATGAGGAATGATATGCTTGCCTGGATAGCCCTTAGCTTTTCCACACAGCCAGGCCTTAAACACACAAAATACTTCCACCCAAACATGCACCTTAAGGCTGTTCAAGTGTAAAGTTCATGATTTTATACTTTTTACAAAATAATGTTAGTTTTATAGATGTTCCTAGGGACTACACTTTCCTCTTATGGTGTCGGCCTCCATAGCGTAGTTGGTTAGGTGCCGGTCTACAGTGTGAAAGATCCTGGGTATGAATCCCAGCCTGGGCAAGGCTGTTTCATTGTCACTTCGCCTCACTTCACCCTCATCGGCTCTTAAGACCTCATTGTTAAAGGGTGGTGAAACCATTTCACGTCACCCCATCCTCTTATGGAAAATTTTTGAAATGCATGACGCACATTTAACAGCATGTCAAAAGTCAACATTTTCATGTTATGGAAGCATAAAGGTACATCAAACAGAAACCGCCAGATTTATTGAAATGAAATAATTTATACTAAATATTAGTTGTCACAGTCTGTGTGACAAAAGTTATAAACACAGAAAACAACATATTTTTGTATTTATAGCAAATTACTGAAAATACAAGATTTACTATTGAAAATTAGTTACATCTTTAGTACCCAAAAAAATTTAAATAATTTTATGTCAGTCAAAAATTCTAGTGGCATTCCTCCTGATTACAACAATACCAAGTTTACAGTTAGGTACGTGAACTGTCGACTCGTTTGTGTTAGTGGTAACGTCCCATTCAACGAAATGAGCTACCATGGCGAGGTGTTGAGTTGTGCAGTAAGAGCTAGCTGATAGTAGTAGGACCATGTTCTCTCAATGCCTGTGGGAAACTGAATAAAAAAATCTGAGAATGGCTCATTATGTACAGACTAAATGTGCCCTATCATACATGTGGTGTGTTAGTGTTACATTTATTTGTCACATTAAACAATTAAAAGTGATATTGCTAATGTGACAGTTTTAATGAGTACTCAAACAGCCTTAAGAATCATGATTGCTGCTGTAAGCTGTTTCCAAATTCTGTAAGAAGCTGACCCCAATTTATTTCACTAAACAAGATCCAAGTTGCAATAAACACATGTTTCAACCATTAAATATTTCTGTTTTATGTGTCAGGCCTTAAATATACATTTCCTAACATAAAAGTAATACTGGGTAAATCTATAGTACACAAAATGCTTCCAAAAGCACTGAACATACTAATGAGTGAAAATAATATCGCAGAATTACTTTAGCAAATTGGGAACTTCAGCATCTTCTCTCATAGAGAAACTAATAGTTGATTTTATCCCTGATTACAACATTGTGCGTTCGTTGCAGCTTAAGGGCTCTGCCTACATAATAGTATTGGAGCATTCAAGGATAGAGAGGAATTTACATATTAAATTTCATTCAGTGTAGCTCGGTACCTGTTGGATGTACATATATGTCACCACTGACATTTTGTTCATCTCCGTATGGCCCACATTGCTAGAGAATTTTTTTGGCTGCTTTTACAAAGACCCTAAAAACTTTGAACATATTAGTATGTTCATTATCAAAAATCACTTGAAAACATATTCTCATATGAATACAGAAAATTCTTTCATTCAAAAGTAATATCATTTCTGTAAATATGACTGAGCACTGCGGAATATTATTTAAGATATAAATCCTTATCCTTGCATTCACCATGGTTCTCAGGTATGCAGCACCCATTAATAACTGCTAACTTACCTGTGCGTGGTTAGGTGACTTGCTGTCATTGCTGTGGCTGTCTTCAACCTGAGTTTTCATCATCTGGCTAGCTTCACTTAGTATATGAGCAATACGTTCTTCAGTCATGTTGTCAGCATCACCCCTAGCAAATGCTGGAATACCCGTGTCTTTACCTACACATTAAAATGTATGTGATCAACGTGTTTTAGTTTTGACAAACTAACATATTAAACAACGTGTTAAAATTTGTGTGCTATTTATCCATCTCAATAAATCTTTATCATTAAGAACTTACGTTATGCACCTTTATAAGCATGTTAATTTTTCAACTTGCGTTATGCACCTTAATAAGCATGTTAATTTTTCACAATACTTGTCACAGCATATGAAATTAAAGCTGGCAATTCTTATCAAAAATATCAAGGTTAAAGTTTCTCATTAGGATGACTACCGTAAATGCATACAATGGTTTTGGATTAGGCACTACTAAATATAAGTTTAAAGAAACATTAATAATTATAATTCACTGATACAGAAATGCTTGTCTATTCATATATGCTTGAGTACAAGAAAGTTTTTTCCTGAGAATAATTATGTTTATGAAAATATAGTAACATTTTTTTCACAGTCTGGAATATTATTTACTAGACAGTAGCAAACAGTCCATTTTATATAAATTTAATATAGTTTCTTCTTGCAGTAATGCACTTGAATATTATCTTATTTTTTTAGTTTTTGCTTTGTGACACATAACAATTTGTCACTTTGTAACTCATCACAAGATGTGAATTTCAAAATGGAATTAAGAAGAATAGTTTGAACATAACTACTTCTATTTGTTTTATACTTAAGAGGACCTGGCACAAGTAGTGTACTGCAGTGTGGTCAGTGGTGCAGGAATTTGGGAGATATATATGTATATATATATATATATATATATATATATATATATATATATATATATATATATATACGTGTGTGTGTATATATAATTTGCGCTCCCTCCTAAATTTATATTATTACCGAAAAGCAGTTTACAACTAAGTTTTATTAATTTTAATGATTGTCCTTGTCTCTATGCCTTATCTACTGCCAAAATCATAATAGATCATTCTATAACTACTATGGGGGGAAAATGAGAAAAGGTTGAGATTATGCCACATTCAGACCATCTCCTGAATACAGGGAGAATGGTTTTCAGTGATTTTAGTGAGTTCTATTGTTGCACAGATGTGCACAGTGTTTAAAAGAATTGTGAAATGAATTTTATGCAGTCTGCCAAGTGTTTCATATGCATTGTAGCGAGTTGGGTATTTTTTCCACAGTAAAATTTTACAAGTGCACATTTTGACTATGTACAAAAAGAAAATACTTTAGTCATATACAAATTGTCATTTGACAACATGTAGGTACAGTAGTAACAATGTTCCAAGGTCTTCAAACAAAGTTGAAAGTGGCTATTTTCTAACTACCCTGACTTTAAATATAATGACTGGATGTATGCAAAACTCAGATATAACACTGCACTAAACTTTATTACAAACTTCTGATCAATAAAATTATATTGCCATTGTTATCACTTAAGTAACTTTGCAAAAATGGTTTGGTGGAAAGCTTACTTAGTAGTGAAGCATTACTTTGAGCGTGCTTCAAAGTCACTCTTATTACTCCTTTGCTTCTGAGCCTCTGAAGCGCAAAATTGCACCAGGCAAGTTGTACACTTGATGTAGGTCTAGGTTTATTTCTTTGAAGTTAACTACGTGTAAAAATGTTCCTATTCTTAATAGGACTGATTTTTATGCTACAACTAAAAATAAATAAATAAAAATTAAAAAAAAGCTACAGAGAAGTTCCCCATTGCAATTTAAAGTTACATTTCTTCTTGTTATTTGTTTATATAATCACTACTTGAGATTTTGTTTTGAAAATACTAAAATTTAGTATTATTATTATGTAATTTTGTAATGGAACATTTTGTTGTTTCGTACACTGTCTTGATCATATGCAGTGAACAGTAATGCTGAATGTCAATCGTAACTAAAAATTTTAAACACTTTGGTGTCTCGCTGGTTGCAATCAAGGAAGTAAAACTATAACTGTGGGAATTTGCTTTTGTTATTCTAGATCAGGCATAATCTGACTCACTACCAATGACTTCAAAATGTATTTTCTAATTATTAGCTTTGGTAGCCATATATAAATATCGACGAAGGATTATTTAAATGTATAAATTACATTTTCAGTTAGTGTAAATTATTTTTAAACATGTTAAATATTATTTTGACGTTTTTTTGCTCAGATGTCTTCGGGCACACTATTATAACTTGGTTTTTGCAGTTGTTAAATTTATATGAAATTTGATTCTTAATCTAAAACAACATAATTACAGATTTTCATAAAAAAATTCAGAAAATTCCAAAATATAAAGTTTAATTATGTACAGTTCTGCAGCAATTTAAACAAAATTTGTGTACACATTCAAATGATGTTTGCAAAATAGTTTGAGTAGTACATGACCCATAATTTCAATGCATGTAAAATGTTGGAAGTGAATAGCTGTAGGAGCATTTTTTCTGGTTCTTCTGTAAGTCCTTGTCACTGGTATACTCACAAAATTATTACTAAGGAAATTTAAGCTAAACAATTAGGCAAAGATTTTGCCTACATAAAAAATTTCATGATTTTTTTTTAAAGTTAGTGGCATAATGTTATAAATTATACCTTTTAAAATACTAAGATATGGGCCTGCTGTATATTCTATGTTTAAGTTTAAAACTGCATAAATAACACTATTTTGCACCTTGAAACTGAAATTCCCTGGGGGAGGACCACCGGAACCCTGCTATTGGTTACAGTCCAGGTACCAGAATCATTATGTTAAGACTCACCCCCCTTCCTGAAAAAAATGATTCTATATAAACTATGCCTTTTACCCCTTCCCCCAACACAAATATGTTCCAGCATCCTTGAGCGTGTTACATACAATTGTTTTAAAAAGAAACCGTTAAAAAGGTTCTAAATATGATCATTTATTAAAAGAACATATACTTAAAATGTTTATACTATCGTTCGAAAAATACAGCCCGCCTACTATAAACATGGTTTGAAGGCCTTCAAAATGACTGACAACTGCCTTTTCAGGCTGTTGTAAATGGATTACTTGCAACTCGATTTGTAAAAACAAAGTGATGGAGCCATTGTTTGGACTAGATGCCATACTTTCAAGAAATAAAAAAGTAGGCTCACCACTTAATGTCTTATATAAATAAAGGTTACTAGAAAGAGACAGCATGCCAGATTTAGTGCTCTGCACAAGGAAGTGACGCAGTTGTTGATGAGCCAGCCAGCGTCGTTCTTATCATTCCCTGGTTTCCAGGCCTCAAATATGTTAAACAGCTTTAGGTACAATACACAATACTTTTAATTATACCTAGAGAGATTTATTTATCATAGTACAAAATAAAGTGCATGTGTATGTTGCCTTCCCAGTACTCAGAAGGAACGAGTTCCAACTAACGCGTTCCTTTGATTTTGTTCATTTTTAATTGTGCACTCACAAAGAACAAGATCTTTTCTATCCATGTGAACGAAGTTCAGAACTTTCTTCTGTTATTTTAGGAACGCTAATGATATTTTTGCATGCCTATATTTGTTCACTATGAAATGTAAACAAAATATTTTTATGATAAGCTCATTTGCGATGTTTGTTATATCCATACATACAACTAATTTTGTACAATAAATGAAAAAATTTGTGAATATTTAGTTATTAAGTTGGTAACAATTTCTTACATGTTGTTGGCTATGTCTCTGATGTATAGTATTCTTTGTTCCTCTATGTCTTGTTGCTGTCTATGAAGTTAACTAAGTGAATGGCTGTTTCCGAATTCATAGGATTAATCCTCGGATCTCTGAATCCTTCATGGCTTCACAGCAATACATCCTTCGTGGTAAGGGTACATTTGTATATAAACACACCATCCAAATTCCCAATTCAAACAATTTACTATCGCAAGGGTGTAAGGATGCGTGCCACACATCCTTGAGCCAAGGATGAGTGGAAAGATGCATCTTGGATCCTGCCACACATCCTTGAGCGAAGGATGAGTGGAAGGATGCATCTTGGATCCTCAGTAAAATTCGGACACAAATAAAAAATGGTCGCATCCTTCGTGATGCACTTTTAAAGGATGCGAGGGTGCGAAGGGTCCTTTAAGATACAATTCTGAAACAGCTATTATTTTGTTTAGGCTTGCTTGGCCTTGTACTCTGCACTGCCATCTATGCAGCATTATAACCATGAAAGATTAGAGAAGTAAAGGTTGAGTAATTTTGAAAATTCAGTGAACGTTTATTAAGTATGATAGTTTCTTACTTCACATTTTACAGATATCAATGTGATTTACGTTTTCATAAATGCATCCTTTATTACTGATTTGTGGAAAATGTAGGCTATTCACACAATGTACCATTATTTAACGTACATTTCAAATTTGAGGCACCTTTACTTCCTGAGTCAGTTTCTTAAAAAATGGGTAATGGTATATAATTATCTAAAAACTTGCATTAGATGTCTCTTCATATTTATAACTGCTGTGTTAAATTCAGGCATAGCAGAAAAATTTCATATGTTAACCAAATTACTAACTTCCCTTTATTTTACAAGGCCCATTGTTCATCCATTCATTTTCTGTATCATACATAAATGTGGTTAGTATGTCTTCACATAAAGCAATCTGATAGTAGATACTAAGGTACAAAATACTTGGATTAGTTCATAAATGGCACAGTGGTGTGGAGAGATGTTAAGTAAGCGCAGGCAGGCCAGACCAGAGAGTTAGAACAATTTGTAGAATGGGTAAATATAGTACCAATTAAAAACACAACTGCACAACAGGTAATAGAGGCATGTAGGACAGTGTTCGCGGTACACTGTGACCCTCAGATTCTGATAATGTCCCATCAAATTCAAGAGAATTTTTACATTTTGCCAGAACATGTGTCAGTGTAATTTCAGTAGTCCTAAATATGCCCAAAGCAATAGCCTAGCAGAAAAAGGTGTCAAAACTGCAAAACACTTACTGCTAAAATGTAATGAGATGAATACAGAGTACAGAGAAGCTTTAAGAGCATATAGGTTCAGCAACTAAAACCTAAGGTATAAGAAGGAATGTATAAATGGTTGTATGACACAGAAGCAGCTATGTGAAAGTATTACAGTAGGACAACTGGCGGGAAAGAAGTGGAGTTTGTTCCCGGACAAAGTGTAGTTGTGAGAACAAGTAAGGACAAGTACTGGAAAACTTGCAAAATACTAGATAGACCCCATACTCCAAGGTCGTATTGGGTTCTAAACCACATGGGTAGTAAGATTAGGAGAACTAAAAGAGATATGAAAGATTCACCAAACATCTACAGTCCTAATGACCACTATATATAGTTATAAAGCAGCAGGGCCAATGAAGTATTCCTTCAGCCTCTAGAAAAGAGGGCAGTGAATCAGTCGCCAAACACCAAGAACCAGGAACATTCATCGCCAGACAGGCTGGCTGGAGACAGCAGTACGACTAGCGGAAGAGACCACGTGAGACATGGAGAGATAAGTGTCAGAGGTTTCAGTCCCCCAAGAACAGAAATATCGGATGATCATGTAGTGTCTGTTGGTCCGGAGAATGTTGGGAACATATTTACTGGACAAACATCAGAAGTCAACAAATGCATCTTGAAGAAAAAATCTATGTGCACAGACTGTTGTTAAACAAAGTACAAAGTACTTCGACACATATTTGTCAATGGGCTCTGTTAGTGTGAAGATTCTGTAAATCTGTTAGCAATGTCACCAGAGTCTTTTCTTATGTTTTTCTGTGTTTCATGTCCTATAATAGGATGTAATAGGTGTGTTCCAGTGCTTTGATTTGGTTCAGTTAAGCTTGTGTCAGTAGTAATACGGCTAGTGTATATATTCTGTAAGTCTGTTAGTAATGTGACCAGAGTCTTTTCTTTTTTGTTTCTATGTTTATGCTTTGTAATGAGATATGAAAGGTGTGTTCAAATGCTATAATTTGGTTTAATTATGCTCATGTTTGTAGTGATATAATTAGTATGAACATTCTGTGAGTCTGTTTCTAATGTGATCAGGGTCTTTGCTTTAATATTTGTGTTTTCATGTTCTGTAATGATAAAAGGTTTATTATAGTACTATAATTTGGTCATGCTCATGTCTGTAGTGATATTGTTAGGGTGTGTATTTGCTCATGTCTGTAGTGATATTGTTAGGGTGTATATTTTAAGGTGAAAATATTTCTAGTTACCTAACAATTGAAAATAGGAAGATGAAATAATGGGATGTACATATACAGGATCAGATCTAGGGGGGGGGGGGGAAGACAAAGGTGACAGGTGCCTCAGGTTTGAATTACTATTGCTCTTAAACATTGAGAACAAATTGGAGGGGACAACAAAAACACTTTTGCCTCCCATAGGAAAATCTGTAGATGCGGCCCTGGGTGAGACTAATGAGGTTGGCGCCAGTGTGTAAGCAACAAGACGTAAGACCTGCTTAGAGCTACTTGTTAACATATTAAAGAGATGTTAGTACTTACAACATGTTTTATTCATTCATATTGTTATGTATATAGATTGTTTATATAGCATAAGACAGAGTAGGGTAATTCTGTTAGGTTAAGTTGGCATTAGTGAGGTAAGGCAAGTGAACCAAACATCAGGCGAAACAGAGTGACGGGTGTAATGTCAAAACGGAATATTTCGGGACTTAAAGAAACCTTCTGCTGGATATGACAACTGATTACCAAGGGTAAGCTAGGATGTAATAGTGGCTATGAGATATGTTCGAAACTGGCATTTGCAAGTGGATTCGGTAAGGTAAATTAAAGTTGGAACAATTTTCTTCTAACAGTGAATTTATGTCGGGAAGAGACTCACGGAAAACTTTCTGAATGTCTTCAGTTTTATTTGTTAACAAATTAAGCGAAGGACAGTAATGAGAAACTGGCAATATTTTTACAATTTGTGGAGCTCAAGTCTATAACCTGGTTACAACTCTAGTGGCGCTAAAATTAACAACAGAAGTATAGTTAACAGACGTGTTGACACTGTTAGCAAATCATTTTGGCCCAAACTAAGTGAAATTGTTGAAACTTTTAAATTCTTCAAATTGGATTTGAGACAATATCGGAATATGTGGCGGACTTGCGGCAGTTGAATATTCACTGTGATTTCACAGATTTGGACAGGATGATGTGGGGCCATGTGATTTGTGGTGTACAAGATACAAAACTGCAGCATGTGCTTCTGATGAAGGATAAGTTAAAGTTTAAGGAAGCGGTTAACATGGCAACCGCAGCAGAAGCAACAGAGTCGGTGTCAGCAAGCAAAAAGACCTATCGGACTGTGTACAATAACTATGAGCAGCGGTCCGAGAGAAGATAAGAAACCCTGTTGGAGGAGCAATGGCAACCATGTCCTAGACACATGTCGACACATCCGCACAGTGTGTAATTATTGTTCCAAAGTAGGGCAGTTCGAGTGAACCTGCATAGGCAAGAAGAAAAATCAGGGTTCACATGAAAGTAAAAAGGAGAACACAGTAGAAGGGAAGCAGAGAGTCAGGGAAGCAAAAAAAGCAGTCAAACAGGAAATTACAGGCTGACTGCCCACACTGACTCAGAAGACGAGAGGAACTCTGCTATATATACACTGTACAAGGCAACCAAGCAACCAGGGAGAAGCAAGCTACCAATTTATATGGACATGTGGCTGGAGGGGAAACAGCATACAACAGAAGTAGACACAGGAGCAGGCCCTACAATAATTAGGTGGGAGACGTATAAAAATCTTTGGCTGGAGGAGCCCCCATTTTATGAAGCCAACCTGATATTACACACTTGGTCACAGGAACAACTAAAAGTTAGAGGAACCAGGGAAGTTATGATGTAGACAAAATCAAATCAAAGACATCTTCAGCTGTTCATGGCAGAAATAGAGGACTAAGTTTTCTAGGTAGAAACTAGTTGGAACCATTGGGAATTACAGTGGAAGGGATCTATAATACTGAAAGCAAGTAATGGGTAAAGTGATGCAGCAATATCCAGCACTGTTTGACAGTGCAGAACTGAGGCATTACATGGGACCTCCCATCACTGTGGAAATAGAACCAGAAGCTAGACCAGTATTTTGGTATTCCAAAAGAGCAGTGCAATGCCTTTTGTGGTAAGGGATGGAGTAAGTACAGAAATAGACAGGCTAGTTGAGCGAGGGTTATATGAACTGGCAGAGCATTCAGCATGGGCTGCACCGATTGTATGCCTTCAGGAAGCAGATAATTCAGTGTGAATTTACGGGGACTATAAATGCACAGTAAATACTTTGTGTAAGACAAATGTGTGCCCACTTCCAACCATAAATGAAGCACTGGCCAATTTGGCAGGAAGAACGAAGTTTACCAACTTGGACATGGAAGAAGCATGTTTTCAAGTGGCAGTGGATGAAGCAACAGTCAAAGTGTTAACAATAAACACAGTAAAATGATTGTTTAAGGTGAGGCAGTTGCCATTTGGCCTAAACTGTTGCCCAGTGGTACTTCAGCATCTGATGGAAATTTTCACGGGAATACCGGGCATCATGATCAGATTAAATGACATTTTAGTGATGGGTAAAGGTGGAAAAGAGCATTGGGATCAAGTGTACAGGATCCTGCAGTAAATAGACCAGGCAGGCTTAAGGTTGAAAACAGCAAAGTGTGTCTTCGTAGCTAAATCTGTAATTTTTTAGGTTAGCTGATTGATAGCCAGGGTTTTCACCCCATGAACAAGAAAGTGAAAGCACCCCAAAGGTACATGTTCCAAGAGGCAAGATAGACATGCAGTCCTTCCTGAGGATATTAAAACTTTTATGAGAGATTTGTAAAATACAGTGCTGATGTGTTCAAGCCATTTTATAGACTTCTAGATAAAGGACAACTTTGGGAATGGACAACAGACCACACAGTTGCGTTCCAACATGCTAAACAGCTTCTGCAGTCAGACCAGGTTCTCACCTATTATGACTTGCAAAAGTTGCTAGTCCTGACGTGTGATGCATCAGAGTGTGGGGTCAGGACAGTGTTAGTACATGCCATAGAATATGGGAGTGAGGCACCTGTGGTGTTTGCTTCTCGTACCCTGTACAGACATGAGAGAAATTACTCCCAGCCGGACAAGGAGGCACTGGCAGTCATGTTTGTTGTGACAAAGTTTAGGCAGTATGTGACTGCAATAAATTTTTTTTATTATTATGGATCACAAACCCCTGCTACGCTTGTTAGACCCAGTGAAACCAACTCCGGATATTCTGTCCCCAAGATTGTTACGATGGAGACTCTGGCTTACGATGTTCCACTATCAGATAGTGTACAGGTCAGGGAAACAAATAAGTCATGTGGATGCCCCCAATCAGCTTCTACACTCAAGCAAAATATACATACAGGCAGTAGAGCATGTGTTGATGTTGGATGCTATGCTGACATCACTAACTAGGTCAACGGCAGAGGACAAAGTGCTAGCTCAGGCAAAGCATAATACAACAATAGGTTGGAGTGCAGACCCCAGGGCGGTTGATGAGGAAATGAAACCATACTGGATGAGGAGGCACAAACTCTCCGTATATCGGGGTTTTCTTTTGAGGGGAAATAAAGTGGTCATTCCACCAACCAGGAGAAAGGAACTTTAGGAAATGTTGCACGCAGCTCATGACAGAATGGGCAAATCAAAGGCAATCGCCAGGAGCTATATGTGGGGGCCGAGAATGGACTAGGACATAGAACGCACGGTAGGACAGTGCGAGAAATGTCAGCAGCTACACACCCAACCCACCAAAGGTGAAAGAAACTTAATGGGAGCTGGCAACAGTACCAGATCAAGTCTTCATAATGATTTTTTGTGCCATTTCAAGGGCACGTTTCTCTAATTATGGTGGACGCATATCCAAAATGGACAGACGTGAAGAAGGTCTCATCCATGTCATCAATAGTATTAGTTCAAGAACTGTGAGACATATTCAGCTAGCATGGAATTCCACACTGTTTAGTATCTGACAATGGGATAGCTTTTGTGTATAAGGAAATGAGTTCATTCCTGGACAAGAATGGTATCAAACTGATAGAAACGACACCATTCCACCCAGCAACCAATGGACAAGCGGAACATAGGTGCAATCAGTAAAGGGGAAACAAAAAAATGCAAAAGGGGGATTGGCAGATGAGGTTGGCAAGGATGTTGTTAGCTTTGAGAACAACGCCAATAGGAGAACAATAAACAATTCCAACTGAACTGTTCATGGCATGCAGATTACGGAGAGCACTTGACCAGATAATCCCTAAACCAGTGTCAGATAGAGCACGAGACCTTGCAGAAGAGTGGAAGGGCAGAGATAAAATCCGGCAGTTTACGGTGGGGCAGCCTTTTCTTATTCGGAACTATAGTGGGGCACCAAAAGGTTGGCGAGACAGGTTGTAGAATGAGAGGGGCAATTGATTTACAAAGTTAGAATGGATATTGGCCAGTTATATAGAAGCCTTATGGACCAGCTATTACACAGATAGGAAGTCAGAGCAGCAGTAGGAGCAAGATCTGCAGAAGAGGGAGGTGCCAAAAGGGAACAAGAGAGCAAAGTCGAGAAGCAGAAGAGGAATAAAGAAGGATGAAGTGAAAAGGTGACAGGAAGGTCGGGTCAAGAAGGACTACAGCAACAAATGCCTGAATCACACGAGCAGCCATAGTCACCAGTGAGGGAGCAGCAGCAGCAGCAGCAGATGCCTGAACCAAAGGAGCAGGCTTTATCGCCAGTGAGGGAGCAGTGACAAACGCCAGAATACTTGTTGAATCCTTTCCGAGGGTTTGAGCTGCCACTAAACGGAGCACTGGATCAAACACGGGCATCTAGGGAGCGCCAGAGCAAAATGAGCAGTAGCCTAGAAGTCAGGAAGACTGAAAAAGCCACCTCCAAAAAATAAAAGTTTATATATATAATGTATCAATTTTAAGGGGGGAGGTGTTATATCACAGGTTGTGTATACAGCATAGACAGGGTAGGGTAAATGTGTTAGTTGGCACTAGTGAGGTAAGGCAAGCGAGACAAATATCGGGCGGGACAGAGTGACGGATGTAATGTCAAAACTGAATATTTCAGGACTTTAAGAAACCTTCTGTGGGATAGGACCACTGATTACCGAGGGTAAGCTAGGATGTAACAAAAACTACATCAGATCATGTGTTACTAATAATGCCTTGGTATAGACTTAAGTGTGAAATAAGTGGAGTGGCGCACTTACAGCAAGGTCATGAACACCTGTATGACATGAGATGAATATGCATCAGTAGCAGATTACAAGGGTGGAGCAAACTAGAGTACCTTGAGAAAACTGTTGGCCAATGACAAAATCTGACACATTTCCCACATGCAAAAAACAGGAACAACCCTAACAGGAATTGAACCCAGAACACTATGGTGGAATGTAACAAGAACAAGCAGAAGAGCAACAGAAATTGTGTCCATTCTCTGAGCAGGTTTCTGAAGGGAAGCAAGTACATGTGTTAATTATACTCGGTTATTGCGCTGGAGCTTATGGTTGTCGGTGTATGATTTCCAGCTGTTGCATCGACCACGCGTAGGGATAAGTCATGCGGATACCCTAAGTAGACTGCCAGTCCAAGGGTCTGACATGAAGGAGCCAGTGGTGGGGGATGTACTGATGCTGGAGACACTCCCAGATCCTCCAATTGAGGCGAGGAAGTTAGCTGTATTGACAGCAGAAGACCCAGTATTATCAAGAGTGAGGCACAAGATCCAGGCAGCCTGGGGACAGGAGGAAGTATCAACAGAACTGTGGGCATATTGGAACAGAAGGGAGGAGTTATCGCTGTACAAAGATTGTCTCCTGTGATGCAACCGCGTGGTAGTGCCTTCAGCAGCACGAGTAAGTTATTGGAAATGCTTCATGCAAGCCACGATGGTATTGTACGATCAAAGATGATGGCACGCAGTTACATGTGGTGGCCACGGATGGACCAAGACATTGAAGGAAGGTTTAGCCAGTGCCACACATGCCAGCAACATCGAGCCAATCCCACCACAGTGCAGGATGTACGTTGGCCCGGAGACATGAAACCGTGGTCCCAAGTACATATAGATTTTTTGGGCCCTTCCAAGGGAAGACCTTTTTGATACTCGTGGATTCATACTCCAAATAATAGTTTCCTCGATGTCCTCGGTGGCAGTGATTCATGAGCTACGGGAAATATTCAGTTGCCATGGCATCCCAGAATGTATGGTCTCCGACAATAGCACAGCCTTCGTGTCACAAGATATGAAGTCTTTTGCAAGAAAGAATCACATGCGTCTGGTGCAGGCAACGCCGTTCCATTCTGCAAGCAATGGCCAGGTTGAGAGAATGGTTTGTACCATCAAGGAGAAGTTGAAGAAACTTAGGGCAGGAGATTGGAAGATGAGACTGGCTAGAACTCTCCTAGCGTTGCGTACAACACCATCCGCAAGCACGCTTAAGACACCTGCAGAATTGTTTGGGCGGCAGCTAAGGACTGCATTTGATCAGATCCGACCCACTGAAACAGAACAGCAGGCGCCAGCAGCAGTAATGAACCAAAATAAGGTTCGGCGGTTTCAGATAAGGGATGTTGTACTCTTTTGAAATTACAGTCTAGAGTCAAAGTGGCTACAAGGGATCGTAAGAGCAGCACAAGGACAGTTAATTTACGAAGTGGGGGATGCATCTAGTAGGGTTCACAAATGCCATGTGGACCAACTGACTAAAAGGAATCCTGGAACCAAATTGACGTACGAAGTAACGATCACCAAAGTGCAACCACACGTCCATGCACATCCTGGTGACAGTCTGGTGCAGAGCAGGCAGGACGAGGAAGAGAGCCAGATCAAGGAGCAGCAGTAGAGACGTGAGGCGGACAGTCCAGCAGACTCCACAGCCCCTGCGGGACTACAGTGTCGAAGGGAACATGACGAGCATCAAGAGAATCCACAGCTGCTCCCAATGGCACGAAGTCCTACTACGATGAGCCCAGAATTGAGTCCATTTAAAGGATTTTAACATCCAGTGTACTTATTGGGCCTTGAATCGACAGGAACAAGGCTACCCAAACGGGTCAGATGACAGCCACAGCAATTGACGGACTATGCAATTTAATATTTTAAGAGGGAAGTTGTGTTGTGTGTGTACATTTTTGGATATTTGTCATGTGTACGTTGGTCACCTGTGTTACAAACGACAGCCATAGTGATTGAAGGACTATGTAACGTAATAGTTTAAGAGGGAAATGGTGTTGTGTATGTACATGTTTGGATATTTGTCATGTGTACATTGGTACACCATTTGGATATTTGTCATGTGTACATTGGTACACCTGTGTGTTATGGTTGTCGGTCGTAGGGTTATGATGAGCGGTTGGCGCGCATAACGAGTGTCGGTTACGGATAGCAGTTGCATTGTAATGCAATACAATAATTACTGAGATTAGTGGGCAAGATACTTAACACTAGTCATATATTTTTCAATTATGCAAAATGGATACCCAATTGTAGGTATATTCTGGTGATGTGTTATGAGAGAGTAAGAGTGTGAATGTGGAAATTTATTATAGAGGGGAGAAAATTACTTGCCCGTAATGGGTGTGAACTTGTTGCAACAGTATTCGCGCTGTCACACAAAGTGGCTGACACCTGGTGGTTAATTTATGAACTAGTAAAGACAGTATCAACAAATGTTTTGCAGCTTACGGTAATGTGGAAGTTAAGTTGTATTTTAAGGCTGTAATGCATAAAAAACAAGTAATTTGAAATGTTCTGAATTTGCAGGTATTTAAAATAATCTGAAATTTTCTGGTTGCAACATTAGTTTAGGGAAAAAAGTTTTTCAAAACTTTATTTTCTAGGGGACAATTGCAGTTTCTTTGTGCTAGGTAACTTAAACTTAAAACATAGGGTACATGTGTTTGTAATAGGGCAAAATGAGAAATCTTAAGTAAATTTACACATGGACACCTATGAACAAGTTTATACCTTACCTTACTTTCTTACAGGTAAAAAAATAGTGTCTAACACCATGGATAGCATTAGGTTAAAAACTGATGCCATAATTGTGGTAAATTATAAACCAAAACTTTATATTGTAATAAATTTGCTTCATATCAAACACATGTTTTTATCCTTGACCAAAATGTTGTTTTTTTGCTGACTGCAAATGCAGCAGAGCAATAGGAAACATTTTTGGGAATCTTGAAATACAACATAATAGAGTATTATTGACAGTCTCGGTTTTGTTCCCAAAAAATTGTCAACGTGAATGAATCTTAGTTGACAGTTTAATTATGCTGAATGGTGCTTATATGCCAAGTTTTCCAAAAGAAATATGAGCACACTGCCATAGTTGGAAAGCATGTTATTGTTGTGCTATCCTAAAAATGAAAACTGATTTCCAGCAGCTGTGTGTTGTTTCTTCATTTTCAAATATGATGATAAGTTATACCTGAATCAAGTATGAGCAATTCCATAGTCAGGTTGACATTCGATCCACATAAAACAATTTTAAAATGTCAGTGTAAAATTGGAAAATTAATTGGGTAAGAATGTAAATACAAAAATAAAAATAAAAAAGCACTTTTTATTTCTACTGGTTTTTACAGTTATTTGAAAAATACTTGGAGATAAACTTTCACATCCATTTATCCAGAAATAGAATATTTGTTCAGGTGAAGAGAACAACTTGTTAGTGACAAAATAAGATGAATAATTACGTCCATGCAGATTAGCAGCAGTGTTATCTTTGTTGTCTATGCTTACCTGCACTGTGTCATTGTGAGAAGGTCAAGAACACCACACATTGTCACTGCTAGTTTTTAAGGAAACTAAATGCTTTGAGTCACAGCTTTGTGGTATTGTAGAGTAATTTTCTGTACACATTTATTGAACAATATGCCCAATCTTTATACAAGCTTATACAACTTATTAAAACAAGAAAAGTGTTTGTGAGTCACTGCATAGGCGCAACTGGAATGGACATTTGGGCAGGGAAAAATTATGTGAATACTGTTATACTCAAGCTACCCCTACCTGTAATCAGTAACGTAGTCAGAATTTGTGAATTTCAGACGGGGATGAATGGCTATCCTGCGAATATTATAAAGGATCACTTACCACATCTTCAAGCGGGGGTCCAGGGGCCCTACCCCGAGAAAATTTTGGATTTCAAGGTGCAAAATAGTGCTATTTTAGCAGTTTTCATTGCTAAACATTGAATATTCTACTGGTAATAGTATCACTGATTATTCAATATTAAATTAATTGTAATCTTTAAGACCTTGGTTGGTTATTTATTTGGGAGGGCGTGCCCTAGTGCCCCCCCGCCCCTTAGTTGCGCCTATGAGTCACTGAATACTGTTCTATAAAACAAATGATCAAAAAAATTATCGTCTCTTGTGTTTAAAGCTAGGCACACCGGCTGTATAATTGTAAGTGTGCTCTACCTTATTGTTTTAAATCCAAATGGTTGGTGTCTTGATAATTTTAGAAACGTTTATAGGCTAGTCAAATGTAAGGTCTGTATTTTTGTAAATACTACGCTTTTTTCACTTGGGATCAAAGGTTGCTGACACATGGCATGGTTAGTTAATAGCATGGAACTCTGGACGTATCTAAGATTGTCATTCTCACATTATTATTCTAAGCTATAATTAGATTTACTATTATTTGTTAATGTAATTTTGTTATCTAACAAACTGAAAGAACACTAGCACATTTGTGCATGGTGTTTGAAGTATAGATTCATAGGTATATTAATTTTATAATTTTTTAAATTAATTTTCATAACTTTCAATAAACAAAACCAAACATATTAAGTTACTGTTGAAAATAATTATTCACCACTTAAATATTGTACAGAACGCAAACATTTTACCAACCAATACATAGGAGATAATCTGAGTCATAACATAAAATTTCAGTAAGGAAGCAAATAAACCTTAAATATTTATCCAGACTAAAGTATTGTGACAATATTTGTAGGTACTCAAAAAGGTTAAAATATTTTTTTATAACTTGCCATATGTTTAATTTTGTTTCACAATTACCATTTTCTATACATGCATTATCAGCTTCTGCTATGTGCCAGATTAAATTATCATATTATTAGTGGTTTGACTTGGTATATAATTTACCTAAAATAATGTACATAAAGAAAACTAGAGACTAAGTGTAACCTTTACCTTAAAAATTCACTTAGTTTTCCGTATTTCCATTATAAATTTTGTCTACAGCTCTCACGCTCTGAAAATTGCAAGATATTTCCATAACAACATTACCTGTAATAAGACACTTGCACACTCAATATTTATGTTGACAAATCTTGGAGAATTACAGTACATCTAAATGCATGGTGATGTGACGAATAGGCAACTAGAACATGACTGGAAACAGTGGCAAATTCAATGCAACACAGGAGCGTTTTACACATCTGCAGCAAATGTAATTATTTTTAAGGATACTTTGCAGGCATTACTTAGTAACGAGGCATATTAATTTTTTAAAAAAGATTAATTTAACGAACTTGCAAAGCCACCATGCATTTCTTTGCATTTGCAAGCTAAGTTTTCTTGCATGCCAATATTTGTTACATTGTATTTAACTTAGCCTCATGAGTACAGATAACATCCCAAATAAGGTTGAGAAATGTATCCAGGATCAGAACGTGCTTCATTAATTATTCAGAAGCGACACACCTCAAAGAGTGAAAACGGGAGCTGTTAAAATTAAATGTGTTAAGAGAGTATCCTTAATTATCCACGAAAAGATCAGAACAAGAGATAAAAGAAGGATAAGTTCCAAGATGCACTGCATGTGTTGAAACATTCTCACATACTTCAAAATGAAATCAATTATAAACAGATCAGACATCAGTAGCTGATGTGTCATAATTTTCCAATCAAACTGTACTAACTAGATAATATAAGAAGTTTTCTAAACATTATGAGTTGGGCTTTCTATAAATATATTTAAGAAGTACTAGTAGTTACGAACCACAAACAGCATTTCATGATCTACTTGTATAAATCAAATAGTAATTTGAAGAACGCTTAACTCGGTTAAGGTACTACTACGAAATTGAAAGATGACAACTTTCCCAAGCAACAGGTTGAATTCTGCTCACATAGTAAGTATATTAATGGGATATGAACAAAATTCCCAAATTCAATCAAAATTTAAGGAATTGAAACCACCTATTTCATTCAGAGAAATATTTTGGCACTACCAGCATATTTTATTTCATGCACCTATTTATACTATTGTCAAATCCATATTATTTGGAATAACATTAATAGAATAGCACAAATAATGTAAAATTAATATTTGTTATTACTGTACCTGCATTCTCAATTTACGACTATAGAGAAGTAAAAAATAATACATGTTTCATAACCATACGTTACTAAATTTGAGTCATTTACTGATTATCTAAACGGTAACTCAAATATTTGCATATCATTTTATGAATCTATAGTCCTCAAGTCACTTCAAACATCTAATATGGTACAGTTTAAATCATAATACTGTATGTGTTTCTTTGGGTTATATTGCAAACCACAAACATTTTACATATAGATTTTGTTTGTCTAATAATTTTATGTTATGCTAATATGCATTAACTTTATTTTTAGCATGAAGTGTTCATTAAGAAATTGGCACAATCTCCATAATTTCAAACTTATAGAGCCAGTCTTCTGAAGGTCGCTGCCTGCACCAGAGATCTTGCGAGAGTAAGGATAGGGGTTTTCATGTTATATTGTTTTTGGTATGGCTAAGTCACTAGTCAAAAGTTGTCAACACAGATTTTTTTTATTTATCTCGGTGTAGCCCTCATTTCTACAGGATCTTTTAGGCTGTTTTTATTTTTCAACAACCTACAAACTATTAACAAATGAGTATTTTCATTGTTAAAAAACACTCAAAAATGCCTACTCATATTATTATTTTTAATGTTTGTTCCTGTAGCATTAACAAAAACTATGTTACTTACGTTATGAATGTCAGCATGTTTCACAATAACAAATTTCTACGCGGAATACAGTGGTACTCATGACAAAATACAGTAATCATACTAGACTAGGCTAGAAAATTAACAGTTTTACTTGAAATTATTATAGCAATCATTTCAGTAGATTACTTTGAACTATTTAAGGGTATTACAATGTGCATAATGTTAAAGAGCCATTATAATATTTCTTACAGATCTTCAGCCAGTGAAGGATATAATTACTGTGAACTATGTTAAATATCAAGAATATTATATTAGTAATCACACAGTTATGAATGGGTGTAGTGTAGTTTTATTTGCATCTTTAGTTACAGTGCTATTTTAAATACACTCACAAATGCAGCTACATCTAGTATATTTTACAAATCATGATTGTGATCGGAATATAGATCACCACCTTTTGCGGTAATTGTTGTCATGATCTATTTCTGGGTTTGAGTAGCGTCGAAGGTTGATTTTACTTCATTATTGAGATATTCTGTATTCTTAAAATACAAGGACATATAGTGTATTAAATAGTTTTTGAATGTTAAATTTAATCTGAGGCTCTTGAACAGTGGAAAAACATGACATTCAACTTCATTGTCATTATTAAAATGTGACGTGTAAGGCACCGAGAGGACTAGTGTGACATAGCACGTTACATAAACCAGTGTATTTTGAGTTTTTAAGACACTGTTCACTAGTGTTGTTTAGTTTCAGAATATTGTGCAATAAATACTCTCACTTCAAAAGCACATTTTATATGAAAATTGAATTTGACAATTTAAAAATTTTATAGTTCTCTTTTAGATGTATCTTAATTTTAATGCAAGCCTTTCCTATGCTGTGCATCAAATATTGGGTTTATGCTTGATTTCAGATTTTAAAAATTAAGAATTATTTTTATGTATTTTATATTTTGTTTTTTAATAAAATTATTTTGATAAATGTTATTATATTGATGGAAATAATGCATTAAGTTGTGAAGTCAGTGGTAAATATGAATTTCATTCAAATTTGCTGGATAGATTCTCTTCAGTCTTCAATAGTTAAAAAAAAATTATTTTTGTGGTTGTGTTATGAGAGAAACTGTAAGAGTTGTACATAAAAAGGAAAAGAGTTATCATTGAGAAAGTTACTAAAACAGTACTGAATGATTACTAACTTAATGACTGTTAAAGGAATAGAGATATGAGCCAGTTCCGAGACAATTGTGCTATCCACAAGGAATTGCCATGATAGCTGTTCACCCCTGCTGCACCTACTAATGAAATTTTTTTACAACCCATGTAACAAAAATACAGTGATAGAAAGACTTAACATTTTTAACACTGTCAATGTTCACAAGTTAAGTAGTATTAGTTTCTTTTGTTAGCATACTTTATTTCAAACTTATCCTTACACAATGAATACCAAAAATAGTGTGTGCTCTATTAAAGTACCACAATGGCTGAAAAGAGAAATAATGAATGACCACACGGAAGTCAAGAGTCTGTAATTAAAGTTATAATGTAACCATGACAGATGGTGCTTTTAATATGATCCAGTAACCATTAACTAACATAAATGATAGTATTATAACATAATTGTGTATAAAAGACATCCAGAATGAGGCAAACATATTACAAACAGGTTAGATTACTGAAATTTTTACACGTGTTTTTAAATGAGTACAGATGGATACTTGAAAGAAAGCAATAAAATGCACGCTTCTCCTCCACTAGCACAATACATACGAATAACTGAATTCATTTGTCAAAAACCACTTTGTTTAACGACTTCATAGCTCTGTCTATGCAATATTTTTGCATGAAATGTGTTAACAGTTTGAATTTGGTTCACCTATCTCCCATTTATGTGTTTTTTTTTTGTGCAGTTGTAGCACATCTTTCATATATTCAATGTCACTTTCCGGTACTACTACCTTTATAAAAATACCTCACTTAAACAAATCAACTATAGTTGTTTTATCTACATGTACGCCGGAACTGTACAACCTTGTTAACCATTATGTATTTGATGAATTAATAAAAAATGTGAGGGGTGTACAAGTGTAGATTAGTAACATAGTTGATTCTTACCTTTCTTTGGGATGAGTGATTTCAGAAGCAGGACTGCATTCTCGTCACAGGCCCATGCGTGCATCTTGCGGTAACTATCCCTTCCCTTTTCCGTCAGTTTGTCCCAAGGCTTGGGCTTAGAAAGCAGTTCCGACACTGTCCCTTGAGAAAGTCCTAATACATACTTGGCAAATAAACGTTGTCCAATATTATTAATTGACAAAAGTTCGCGCACACGTCGTGATATATTTAGCGTATCTAGATTTTGAGTGGAATATTTGTCCATGTTATACCGCAGCATTTCTTGAAGCCTTGCTTCCATTGGATCACCTTTAGGAATTAACGATTCTCCTAGTCGTCCTACCATGACACCACTCGGTGTCATGGGACCACCCTCCTCAGTGAAACGAAATGGGCTCCTCGGATCATCAAACCTAAATGGACTTTTCATATTTTCGTCACTGCGGAAGTAACTAAGTCCAGTATTCACAGGAGTGTTTGTTGGAGGTGGTGCTATGGAATTGTTTATATTCGAACTAACACATAAACTGTTTCCGGATATACCACTAGTAAGTAAATGAGGTGAACTGATGTTACTGTTACACAACACACTTGCTGATGATGTCACTTCTGGTGGAGTTTTTGGATTTCCGTTTACTAAGTGATGATTATGAAGAGAGGTGTTGCCATCTGGTCCAGAAATTAACGTAGAATTGGTTGTCACATATGTAGTTGCAGCCAACGGAGACGATATTGCAGAGGTAGTATTAGTGTTCACTAAAGCAATAGATGGAGGAGATGTCGTTGTCGTGAAACCCGATGAGGCCGTCGATACAGATGAAAGTGGATTGGGAGACCCCGATGATTCGACGAGTTTCGTGTTATCTGTCTCGGTCGTTGGCTGCTGAGGAGTCGGTGGATTCGGCGTCGATGACGTAGTCTGCAGAGGATCTGTGGGGGAGTGAAGACTCACTATTGGTTGGTGTGGTTGCTGAAGTTGTTGGTGAACAGAAGAGGAAATTGCTGCAGCATGGCTCTGGCTCAGAATAGTACGTTCAAGAGAACGACGCCAGTTTGCGACTATTTCTTCACCAAGGAAAGAGCCAAAAGTCTCAACATTTTGAAGTGGAGGAGGAAAAAGTACAGAAGTTGGTGGAACAGAAGGAGGATGAGGAAGTGCAGGAGGAACGACAGAATGATCTAGAGGATGATTCAAAGAATGTGGATGAGAATCCACCATGTGATGTGACGTTGTGGAGTTCGTGGTGGTAGATGTAGTGGTAATACCTGGAAAAGGGATGGCAACAAAGTGTATGCTTAATCATTTTTTTTTTTAATTTTTCAATTCCGTTTGCTGCAAAGTATACATCCCTTTAAATTATATAGCCACAGGTATGGAACTTAAACTAACTTAAAGTACCACACACAAATGTCAATTGACTTGTCATAACGCTGATAACATCAGTTCAGTCAATAGTGACTCTAAAATAAAGAGTTCCGGTAGACATAGTAACCGAAAATAATTTATATAAGCTCATGCACAAAAATATTTTAAATATAAACGATACAGTCATGAAATGTTGCTACAAAAATTAACTAGAATGAGCTAATTACATTATTGTGTAAATAAATAAAAAAAAGTCTAAAGCTTACAGTTCAAACTAGCACAACATGCACTGAATAAGCAATGTATTATTTTGTTCTGTGCATGCAGTATTTCTAAGAAGAACTAGCTGTGATCTAGTGGGAACAGAGAAATATTTACATGCAGCTTGAAACGCTCATGAACCCACATCGTCACATCACCAGGCCTAGGAATCGAAGGAAAATATCCTGCTGCCTGCACAAACGTTTGTTTCAGTTATATGAACTCAAACGTTTGTGAATCCCGGCCTTTTGAGGTACGAAATTGTTTCATATAAAGCATAACTTCATGCGTGTGCTAGATACAAACATTCCGTTACTGCAACGTGGCGATACACAATAGTATTTTTTTTTATATTTCTTAATAGTAGTATTACGAAGATCCATATTTTAAAATATTCAGGAATAATAAAATGTGTGTTTTCACAATACCTTCAATTACGAATTAATGAATTCATATAAATGCAATTACAAATATGTTCGAAATTTAACATATTAAAATATATGCTTGTGTGAATTGTTGAAATTTTCAATCGTAAAATATAATTTTGTACATTACAACAATTCTTGCAAATTGCATTCAGAAATTATAGTTATGAGGATACTAGTAGAGAGCCCTATATATCACCCCAAACAGCAACGGATTTTTGTGCATGTAGCATTGAACACTTAATGGATTAGGGTGGCATACTGCTGTATTTTTAAACAATAATTGGCATTAAAAAAAATAACACAAAACCAGTTTTAAATTAATATACACCTATTACGTTAGAAAATGTAATTCATACACATACAGCTACAAATTAAGTTATGTAAAAATGTTTATTTCTACAAATGTTACATTAAATATTTTCAGCTATCTGCACATAGATGAGAATTTATTATCTCAGAATAATTTTTATAGGTTTTTTTTTTCAAACAACAGATTATATTTGACACAAAACTGCAAGAAAAGATACATGAATTCCTATTATTTGGAAATTTTACATTATATTGTAATAGATGGCAAAAAGAGAATTTTTTAAAGCAAAATAAATTTGTAAAATATGCTGGGATGTACACATTGAAATATTTTGTAAACTAAAATTTACAAATGCAAAAGAATTTCATAACTCCAAATCACATAACTATCCCATGTTGTAAGCAAAGTCAACGAAAAAGTTTTTAAATCTTAAAATAAACGTGAACACTGCAAATCCTTTGTTTAAAAAATCGTCAAATTATTGAAATGATCTTTCTTAATTGAAAAACAGTTAAGAAACATATTCCTTCATAATTCTTCTGCACACAACTTTTGTATTTAGAGAGTTCTTTATATTGCAACCAAACAATATGTGGACCAATATTATGTATTCTTGTCAATAATAGCTCTGTATTTAGCTTCTTACATTAAAAAACCATACCAGTCTAAGGAAAAGCAATGTTCAGATATTCAATAAAAATGAAAAACTACAAATATTTTGAGATAAGTGTTGTTATTGTTCCTATGTCAAGGAAAAGTCAAATAGTTGTCATGCTGTACATACTGCAAAAATAATAGAATTTGTTTTTCTAAACAACATGTTATTCATAGACTCGTGATAAGTTTATATTGATGCACTGCAAGCCAAAGAGGTATAAAAATTTTTAATTGAAATATATTCTTCTTTAAAAAATGTCACAGTTTGTAATAAATTATTTATAATTTTAGCAACTAATTCAATTCAAGAAGCAATTTTCTTCATGAATGCTACAAAATTATAGTGTTCTCAGGTGATGAAGGAACAATAAACACACTTGTAATATATATTTGCAAGATTTAAAAGCTGATGGATGTTATACATTTTGTAACAGTACCTTGACTATCAGAACAGCTGGAAGTTGCCTTCAGAGAAGAATTTTCTGACTGTTGAAGTGCTTTGGTCCTTTCCAAAAGTAACAGTTCCAAGGACTTGCTGGAAATTTCTCCAGGATTCCCCATCCCTCCTGGACATTCTATGGACCGGAGTATGCTGTAAATATCACTCAAAATAGAATATAATGCCTTCACAATATACATACACACATTAAAACACTGTATGTCATAAAAAGGTACATAAACTGGAACATAAACTCGATACAAGTATTGATTGGAAGGTGGGCAAATGGGGCAATCCCCCCCCCGACAGCCGTGAGAATTATGTACGAAAACGAGAGGAAAATTAGAAAGCTACTGCACGAAAAAAAATCTAGTCTAAAATGACTTTTAGTGAGAGCTAATTATCTAACAATGACCGTGAGGAATGTCCAGAAAAGGTCAGGGTTGGCTGGCCTGATGTCTACACCCTTACGCCCAAGCAGTTCAAAACATTGCCTCACTCGTGTTTGGGATTGTAGGTACAAGTGACCCTAGTTTGTAGTTAAAAACATAAGCAATAAGAAGAGACAAGGTTCTAATTTTTCCTGCTCGACTTGGAAAAAGTAAGAGACTGCTGATTTCTGAATATTTAAAAAATTTTATTATAATGTTAGTTATGTACTGCTAAGTTCACAAAACTGTGCAATACTACCATTCTAGTTATTATTTAATTTTTATAGTTACTGTCCAATCAATAACAGTGAAAAAACCTTGAAATAAATATGTTTTATTTATGGATTCAGGAGTGTTTTGATAGGTATAATCTTAACTGGATGGCATTAAGCAGAAAGGAACCAACCCGCAGTTAACTGGAACTGTGATATTCAAGGTCAAAGTTTTATGTGTGTATCTAAGCCTTGTATTAACCACATTTTCGAGCTCTTATTTTTCTTTAAATGTTGTGATTTAGTACTTCTTTTTCTAAGACGTACTTCGGACCTTCTTCTACGTGGTATGATTATCTCCAAATTGATTAATTTGTGGGTTGGTTCTTTTCTGCTTAATGTCGTCCAACTGTTTGCTTAAGCAGCTTATACCCATATAATTTTTGTACATAGCTGTTCTTCACAATTTACATAGAATGGTTCTCTGTATATAAAGTTACAAATGGACGCTGCTGTTGCTAAAGGTAGAAACATCCCTTTCCTTCCTCAAAGAAGGCTGTTAATCCAACCTTGACACTATACATTTTTAGAGTATTATGCTTGGCTTGTTGAGTTTACACTGACACTATAAATATTTACGACTATGTTAACCCAGTCTTGAGTAAAACTAGGAACATCTGTGAAAATTTTTCCTTAAATTCGAATTATAACTGCAAAGAGCATGCTAAAATAAAAGCATTTATTTATTTATGTAAATGGTTATTATTAATTTTGACATCTCAATGGTGCAAAAATTAGAAAATTTAAAATATACACAAAAATTATGCACGTTAAATGTTTGGCCTTTGAGGCAATCCATAAGACCTTGTAACAGATTATTACCAACTCAAAATGTGTATCACTTATGCCCAAGTGATTTATTTATGCCACAAGGTATATTAATTTACAACTTCAGTATTGGAGTATTTAGTTGAGAAAGTTGCTTAAAAAAATTTGTTCCGGTACGAAGAGAAACTACAAAGTCTGCATCCCTTATATTTACACTTACACTCTCAGCCAAATGGTAAGACAACACTGTATAAATCAAGATTTATTCACCACATAATCCAGAACATTGCTTGCTACCAAAAAATGTATTGAAATAATGTTCTGGCGTAGACCAAATCAAAGGGTGATCCAAAAGTAATGATTCCCTGCCAAGCAATTAGCCTCAAGAGTTTTTGTGTGCACAGCGCATCTTTTAATGGAGACACCATTTTTCAACTGGTATTCAAAGTAAAGCCAACGGAGAACTTCTCACAACAACCTTAAGTTAACTGCGCAAGTCTGAACTGACCACCATGTGCAAAATACACACAACATAGGTTGCTAAAGCATCACATTGGATATGCAGTTCATGTTGTTTAGTCATGTCATTGGTGGCCAGCCAACTACTGCGCATTAAAAAAATACTCAAGTTATATCTCACTGTGTGTTTAGTGTTACACTAACGCCTAATATCGTGTATTTACGGTCATAGCCGTTTTGATAGCAAGAAGGCAATAATGCAGAGCCATAAAGGTCAACTATATGGTAACTGGCAAGCAAACTACTATGACCAGAATGTGCTCGTATTTAATGAATTTCAATAAAACTGCTCACCTCACTGACCTAAACATTATCTCACACTAGCAATAGTCTAATCAGCCAAGTAATAAATGCAGCTCTTCAACAAAAGGTGGGACACAGTAGACAGGGAGCACATTTTCTTGAGTAGTGTAGCTCCCCAAATTTACCCCAACTAACTTCCTTCTGAGGGTACCTGAAGTGAGTTGTACATTGAGTGAGCAATCAGTCATGAGAGTAATTGGGAGTTATACTGTGTAAAGGTTGACAATAGAAGAAGCAAGGAGATAAAGGATGATGAGAAGTTGTTGTAATGGATGTCTGAACAAATGAGTAATAAAGGAGTATTGCAAATTCTTGTTGTGTTCTGTAATTTTGGACTACAGTTACATGGCACAGTCAGTGAATACCAATAATGGACATGTTGGTGCAGCCAGTCAAGAAGCTTCTGCGGGAGCGCGGTATTGCAAGCAACTGACAACAGTGGAGAAAATAAATCCAAATGCTAACATGAGACGATCAATGCAAGGAGAAACTTTTGGCAAAAAGAAAAACAGCCCTTTTCATAAATTCTAAGATTGCGTCATTTTCAAATAACTGTGGCCACACAGTTGGCCTGACCTTTCCCCACCCGATTTCTCCATACAGAACACGCTAATTGAGAATGTCTGTCGCAACATATTATTTACAGTCATGAAAATTCAACACAGTATTTGGATGGAAATTGCATCTCTTACTTACGATGCATTGGTGCCCAGATAGCGTGTAAGCTTGCGGCAAGTCTGCAATTGACTTGATTTAGGCTTGTCATTACAAACTCTATTTGGTACATTTGATTCAAGCTTGAGTCAAGCAATTTTTTTACAGTTGTATCCTGCCTTGTACGAGTCAAGCTTGTTACAACCTTGCAGCAACCTTGAATCACGCTTTCCTGGCAAGCTTGCTGCAGGCTTGTCGTGTGGAGACTAGTTAGCTTGATTCAAGCTTATGGCTTGACATGACAAGCTTGCAGACTTGTCATGGCAAACGTGATTCAAGCTTGAATCAAGCTTATTTTGCTATCAAGGTGGCTACCTTCCATAAACTTATGATTGTGTAGGAATTCAGTAGGGCTAATGTCGCCAGTAACCATATTTTAACACTTGTGTGTGGCCACCATACTTACTCATGATACATCTACGTATGTCCGTTGTATACTTCATTAACGAGCGAACATGCGAGAAGGTACCAAGTAGAAAACCACATACTTTACGACAAACAAGACTATTCTCGTCGACCAGAAACTTCACTCGCCAAAATATTTTCAGCTTTTGGAATAAAAACTCAACAGGACGTAACCTACACCGTTGCGGAGGAATCCACAGTAATCCGTTAGTGAAGTGCGATAATATATCAGCTATATCCTAAACCTTAAATTGAGACGTGGCTAAAAAGTCAAGGGTTCCTAGTAGGCATAAGGGCACAGCTGCACTAGGGTGTCACGACTCTGGAATTGTTATGGTTGGCTGAGATGCGATGGCTATTCACGAGTTCGGCGGTACCTGAGTTGGCGCTTGAGCTCGTCGTAGTCGCGCTGCGCATCGAGGCGCGCCTCCAAGCGTGCCACCTGCTGCCGCTTGTGGTCAAGCTGTTCCTCGAGACGTGCGATCTGCGCTGCCGAGCTCTCCTGCAGCTTGGCGATGCTGGCCTGCAGCCGCTGCACATCCTCCATCAGCTGCGAGATCTGCAACAAATTCGCCGCCTTCACTCGTTTGGCCACAGACATAATCTACCCCCTCAAACTACACCTTCATACTGCCTTACTTACAAACACACATCCTGCCGAAAAATATCAGCTTGTCGCCAGAATGTTCTGTAAACGTAAATATGCGGATATTTACATACATAATGCCATATTGCACTGTTTTATGTTTATTTATTTGAAATTAATTGTAAAAAATGCACCACATCACAGTAGTCAAATGACGATGACGGTTTTCACAATACAGCCTCTCCAATGTCGATACTTGTTGATATCAGGAGCATAATGGCCAATTGCACTGTCACATTGAGTAAAATCTTAGGTCTCTTTGAGTAAAACGTGAGGAATTTTCATTGCAGAGACGAAAAGTGAGTGAAATCTAAGAAAAAACGGATGAATTATTTAGAAATCATCAGACATGCCTTAAGATTTTCTCAAGCTGCATGTAAATCATGGCAGGCTTAATATAGCGGTTAGGATGCCACATGGGGGGGGGGAGGAAATAGTATTCTTATTTAGAATTTACATGTGATATTTTTAGTCGGAACATAATTACAGCGAAAAGGAATACGCGCCTGGTAATTACACGATAGTTCATTTTCGCTAACCTTTTTGTGATCTGCAGGGCCAATATTATCTCAGCCAATATAACGAGTTACATAAATATTCTAAGCTTGGAAAATAATAACATACATGAGTACAACGAGTTGCCACGGATATAAGAGAAGTACAAATATTTGTGACGCGGAAATTCGATGAGATTAACAACATGTGGCAGTTGCGGCGTGTTAGTGCCGCAGAGAACCAATGAAGAATCAACAGGAACTAGAAGGTTGTTATACAATACACGTCAGACAGGCCTTATCCAGCAAGAATGGTGAAGGCGAAGAGAATCAGAACGTACTGAAATCAAGGCAAGTGACAATGTCATATTTATTCTATTCTCGTGCCTGGTTCTGGACAACAGTGAAGTCCATTGATCCATTTCCTCTAAGGTAGTCAATAGGCTCTGGTGACCGGCAGAATTTAGTTAAATCAACCATACAGTACCTACACCTGCCATGCACCGAACAGACGACACACTGATTCCAAGAAAAATTCGGTGATGTTAATATTAGGTAGACGTTTACAGAGATCATTAGCGCTGGTGAGGGGTGACATGAGGTGAGTATGGAGCGGCGTCAGAATGATGATGCGGGGGGAACGGGAGATCACCGAGGAAACTTGCAGACCATACATCGTCCGGCACGATTCCCATATGCGAAAATCCGGGGACCGACCCCGCTGGGGATTGGACCCGGATCGCCTTGGTGAAAGGCGAATTGTCTGACCATTCGGCCACCATGGCCCAGAGAAACAGAAGAAAGACAGCGTTTTGAAAACATGAAAGGGTTTATTCCAAGTTTTAGGGAACAGTTCAACGGTTCATAAATTATAGATATTGCCAAGTATTGTTTTGGTGATATTCCAGAAAGTATGTGTGACCTTGTAGAAGAATTGAAGACATACCATAGTTTGTGGGCAAAACATATCGTACGAGAAACGTCTGTCTACAGCCCTTTATACTCTGGAATCTTCAAGTATTGACTTTAATCCCAACGTAAGATGTCTTTTATTGATACACTGTAAGGCACATAAAGTGTTACAGAGCAATAGCACTCAAACAAGTGATCATATCCACAAATGTTTCAGACAAAAGTTTCAGTGTTCGAGAAGGCCGTCATACTGGGTCACCCAATTTTTTTTTATCTGTGGAGGCGCTGAAGCTACGGCAAGGTCAACTCCACAGTGTTAAATGGAACCATGTATCTTTTTTTTTCGATGAAGTAAGTACCGATTTTACGTCTTCTAAATGGGCTTGCTTGTCATCGAAAATAATTGTGCACAGATTTTTTATGAATTATTATATTTTGAAACAGTGTGTTTTTTCAAACTGCAAGTAACTCAGACGTGAACAGGCCTATTGAATACAGCTAAGTAACAGACATAATTTCAACAGCTACCAGGAATTTAAAATAACTATGCCTGTACAGTCTCATTTATGACATTAGTAGTGTGTTATTATGTTATAATAATATAGTGATATAAGTCAACGTAAGCCACCGCCTTTAATTATGTATACACATCAAACACACATTACTGCTGAGCTATGACTAATAGTTTATGTTGCTAGTTTAATATATGAAATCTCCAAAAAAAAAGTGAGCAACTACATTGAAATATACGATACCAATTATCTAGCGATCCAGTTAAGTTATATACTTAGATAATGTACACAGTTGTACTCTGCGACAGTGTCACCTAGGCCTTATTCAGTTTTCTATAGTGTACGTATTTCAGTATTACGAGACATTTGCATTGCGGCCGTTATTACGTTAGTAAATATGTTGGTTCTTATAGTAATATTGTTTCGACAAAAATGAATAGGTTGCTGTTAATACCTATAACAAGAATATTCTGGTTTATACGTGTAAGTGAGCATGTGAGGGGGAAAATAAATTGTACATTTCTTTTTGACACTGTTTCTATCAGTTTATTGTAATCATTACATTATAAACGAAAGAACGCTGTTCGTAATTACTGCCCATCGAAGTAATTACGCTTATAGCCTACACTAGAAATACAAAACAATTATTCACTCTTGTTAAAAAAGTAGCAAGTGTCTTTTCAGTTGCATCGTTATTTAATGTGATGAATTAAATACATTATTATAAAACTTCTGCATTTGTCGTATGTAAACAAACAGTAATTAATGAATGCAAAGTTCATTAGACGTGCTAGATAATATACAGAAACTGTTAAACCCATGTTGATTTATACGTTTTTCGACATTGTGCAAAATCAGCTGTTCCGGCTAAATCATCCAAAAACCAACCCAATGAGGAAGTGCTGTTGGCCGTATACAGAAAAATTATGTGAAAACTGGAAGGTGGGATTGTCTGGTGAAGAAATGTGATGGTTCGCACTTGCAGCAGTAAGCAATAACCTGTGTATTTTTCTTCTCCAAATGTAACTTGTTACCGCATTTGTTATTGCTTTAGGGCGTTGTAATCTTTTATTTGAGAAACGAAAATTCCAAATACATACTGCTGTTAATGCTATGATCGTGTAAATAAATAACCATGACACTATTTGCTGTTATTTTCAAGAGTCCGCCTGCCGCCAGCCATCACAACTACCTTTGTGCCAGCATTAGCTTAAGAGGAGTCCTCGATTGGCGCATGAACGGCGTTGCAGCGTGTCACGCGTATTCTTTTTTTACGCGAAACCGCTTAACTTATTCATGTTATGTTTAACTATGAAAATAACACACACTTGAAGCTATGCTTCCATGTTTTCAAAAATTCAGCATGCTTGTTAGAAACATGAATTTCGGGCCTCTCAAAATGGCTAAATACTGTTTTTTTAAACTGCTTTAACTCCTAAAATATTACCTGAATTCGTAAAGTGCAAAGTGAGAGGCATGCGTTGATCTTTACTTCATACTATTAAAAAATAAAATGTTATCACCGCTTGAAGTCCCGTAGGAAAAAGAGCTATACTACAACGAAAACCTAGCGTGACAGTTTGGCGCGCTGTGAATAGAGGTGACACGCTTCTCGTCAAGCGTGGGACACTGGCTCTTATCGCTACGCAGTTCCCACGCGTCTCAAAGGTGTAAATTCGACACCGGTGAAGACTCCTCTTAAACGCACCCCACACGGAACGATTTTTCTTACGATATCGTATACGGGCAGTCTCACTTGGAACTGCATGAACTCGTCTACTGGAAATACCGCTGCTTACATGCAGTGATACTAGCTTGGTTTTCGTAATAGAAACGGTGCTATTTTTGTTGCATGTTGCTTTAAAGGTTTTCCACATATTTCGCAATCTAGCTGGTAACGCACTGGTCGCAAGAGTTTGCAACGAAAGCTGGTTCCAAACAGTTTATGGTACTTACGCATTGCGAGCATCATCCAAGTATATTGAAGTGATGAAATATACGTTATAATGGCATGGAGAAGCATCGTAAAACTGTACACTGGAATGAATTTATTCGACAAGGTAAGAAAATATATTTATAAGGGTGAAATGCCTTTGACTCGGGCCATGTGTTATTCACGGTTCAAATACCCAACGAGATTTTACTGGAGATCCTGTGGATGCACATATGAAGGATAAATCGTATACAGTCGATGTATGAATACTGTTTTATCATTTCAGATGGAAATGTAACAAGTTGGCTAGAAATTTCAATTCGCATAGAAACACAGAGCTGTTAGCAGCTTCGCCATTTCTGCGATGGGCAATCCTCTGCGGTTTCTTATGTCTTGCAGCATCACCATTTGGAGGATAATTTTTCACGGTGTCTGTTAAAAATGGTACCTCCATTTAAACTGGACTTCTTGTTACATTTCGGAGAGACTAACAAAATCGCGAACATACCGATGACGTACTCTTGCTTTACAATTGTCCACCTCTTCGAAAACATTGTCAGCCAAATCCAAAACTGAATGATCATCATCTACAAACGTGCCATGTTTGCTACTATCCCTCAGGCCACTGCATTCGCCTCAAATAAATATCTAGGGGAGTATCGGCTTGCCTCAGTTTAGACTCGACATTGCACTCGGCTTTAACTCCACACATTCACATGTTGCGACTGTGAAGTTACAAAAACATCACACCTCACTCCAACTTCCCGTAAGTGTTAGGCCCGTTCTACAGTAAAACGGGAACGTAAGAAAGCTGACACGTAACACGCAAACGAAATTAGCACACGGAGTGAAACAAATTTTTTATCCTACAATGCTTGAAATCGCATTCGTAAACGTACGGACTTGCAACCTATGAAACGAAAAAGAAGGTATTTCTCATTTAAATTTCCGACATTATTAAAAATTAATTTTACATTTATTTGTAGTTAGATATGTTATAAATATTGTAGCAAGGTCTGTCCGTATCTTCTATGTTAACAGCCACATAATATTAACATAATAATTAACAGTCAATATTTTACAAATCAAGTTTTTTTCCGTACGTTTAATTTTTCAAATGGTACCTTTCGGAACCTGTTCTGTAGTATTATAGTCACAAATCATAATTGTAAATACAGTGCACGAAGGCGACTTAAATTATTAACCGTGAAAACTCAAAGTGTAAAAGTGTTATAAACAAAAATGATGGCAAAAGACTAAATGTTCGATTGCTATTGGCTAAACGCAAGTACGGATACGCAAGAGTTCGGAGTTGACCAACTCACTTTCGTTTCTGGATGCGTATCCGTGTCCGCTTGCGTCCCATTGTAGAACATACGCTGAGTGTCTTGCGTTTGCGTATTCGTGATACGTATGCGCTTGCGTGTCACTATAGAACGGGTCTTACTCAGACCGACTCTGCATTCGAACAAAAGAAATCCTCTTCAAAACTTACTGTTTCTAATTCCTTTCCAAGCAGCTGTTACGTCACAGGTGATTTGAAGTACGCCACCGCCTCAATAGCTATCACGCCCCTTCCTAGATACACGCGAGGCAGTTACAATAAGTAACCTGGTGGGGGTTAAGTAGGTTTGCTCAAACACGTGACCTAGTTTGCTCGATCACCAAGTTATGTCTAAAATATAAGTCTGCGAACAATTCAGAGTCTCATGTCTTAGTGGACGTTTAAAAACTCTAATATTGTAATTTTTGAATGTCTGAAGCTGAAACTCAGGCCGTGTCTCAATTCCCTCAGAGAGTGCTCTCTCGCGAACACGTCAGAGAGAGTGCTCTCTGGTCGTCTCAATTCGTTGGCGAGAGTGCGAAAGAGCGAGAGTACAGCGAGAGAACGAAACTGTTCACTCGCTGCACTCTCTCGTTCTCTCTGGCGCACGCCATCTTGATTACAGCTATGGTTTGAGGTTATTGAAGAAATGCTTATCACGTATCGATAATATTTCAATATTTAGAACATGAATAATTATTTACAATGACTCCGATAATTATGGCAAGAAGTTGTGTAAACATATTCTGCCCTAATAGCCTATACGTTTAAATTCACAAAACACAAAATTATGGCATCGCCTATAAACAGTTATTTGCTGCTTGAAATACGACGCTGGTAAGTTTAAAATTATTATTTGAATTGCCTACAAATATATTTTATGTGTTCATAAATTTTATTAATAAAATTTACGCACTTGTTACCTTTCATCGTTTGTTTACAAACCCAAGAGTGTATCGTCCCAATTGGAGAGAGCGAGAGTCCAGAGAGCTCTCTCTCGTGGTAATGCGAAAGAGTACTCTCTCCAGAGAGAACTCTTTAAATTGAGACACGGCCTTAGTCCCACCCATGCTAACGTCGTGGCTTGATATAACCACATTTAGAAACAATAGATAAATTAACGAACAGGCTTTTTTTAATCACTTGGCGAATAATTACCGCTTTGATTACAGTGATATTACTGCAAAAGGCGACCCTCGATAGTTATCGAAACATATTTCCTATGTTCGAAGAAGCAAGGAATGATTTTCTTCTGTTTTAAAGTTTACAAAATCTTCAAGTTAGCACTTTCAAATTTTAAATATAAAACAAGAGTACCTAAAAAGCTGTTTGTTTTATGACAAGCCAACAAAAAACTGAATACCAAAGGACAAAAAGTTTTCCAACTTGTAGGCCTAATACCACACGAGCAAGTAACATCCATGTCTTAAGCCCAATACACACGGTTATCTTTTTTGAGCAAGAATGTGAACACCTTGTTCAAGGCGACTTGCATCGTGTGACTGGCCGACTTGTATGCAAGTAGCGTGCGTGCCAAGATCTTCCATTCTAGCTAGAATCATTTAGAGGCTGTTCTAATTTTCTTGCACCTTCTTGTGCAAGTCGTTTGTTTATATTTTCATGTGGCTCGTTTACGTACATTAACATATTCTAAATAGTATTTATTTGAGAGTAGAACACAAATCGAAGCCTCGTATAGGCACAAAACTTTATTTTTCAGTTTCTATCCTGTATGTAACTGATGTTTCTTGTAATTCAAAATGACAAATTCCATACCCTCGTTATTTTTTGTAGTAAGAAAATTCACAAAATTTAAAAAATATTATAAAAAACGAAAAAGGGTCTCGTATTTCTAACCCTATTTGTAGGGCCACGATTTTGTCACGAAAAGGTTTTTGCCCCACTTTGTTTCAGTGACTCTCGTGCACATCGGTAGTTCTGTTTCAAGGTTATTGGCAGCGTGTCTATGTTCAGACACGTTCCTCATTTTACTGCACCAATCAGAATGAGATTATTGTGAGTCTGTACTTCTGTAATTTGCCAAGGCAAGTGAGAGTAAAATCATCCAACCACAGACGATGTAGCAGAGCTGCAGGTGTGCACATGACGCATCGAAACAAAATGTTGCAAAAATCTTTTCGCCATAAAATCGTGGCTCTACCTATTTGGCATAGAGGCACATTCAAGCTAGTACGCAAGTACTGCCGTGTGTACGGTACGTTCATGAAGTATGTATACACCTTTTCGTGATCACCTTGGTGTACAAGAAAGAGGCTCGTGTGTATTGGGCTTTACGTAGCGGTCAACTTTGACGGTCATCGTTTGTATGACGGCACTTCGACCCGACAAAACACTGCACGCCGGCGTTGATCAATGAACAAATCAATAATCAGCAAATGAAATACGCTACAACTGCTAACACGTAGCTCATCAGGTTTGAAATAACCCTTCCAGTGTCTTCGAAACTAAGTTCCTCTGGCAACGAATTTATTTTAAATAGATACTTCTGTAAAGTAGATGCCTATCCATTTGTATCAACGTAAAATATACACATAATCTATATATGTTATAGCGTTACTACTACTGTCAAACAATCAAACAAATATCCCTACCCTACCTTTTTCGAATTCATAATTTTCGTTATGAAATACTGGTAACATATACAGAAACCACTGATAACTTTGTTGTTGCACCGGTTTGTAAACAATAGTAATATAAAGTTTGGCATAAAAGCCTTCATTTTGGACTTAAATAACAAAGCAAAGCTAGAAACTCTGCATAAAATCATATCACAGTTTGAACGAGCAGTGCTACCTTACATACTTCCCCACAACCCAAAACTAACGACGTAAGGGATCTCAACAGAATAATGTCACTGCACGCATAACAAGGGCATCGATTAACATCACGAGAGATGTTTACAGAGCTCCTGATTCCCTTACGTGGTGTTATTCCGTGGCCAGCCTGTTCTCCCGATCTCGCATCATAATTTCTTTCTCTAGGGATACATCAAGCCGCAATTCAACCAACAAAAGTCACGAGCACAGAACGAACTGAAGGCTGATATCCGTTACGAAATTGTGGCAATACCGTCAAACATGACTAGATGGAACTTTAGGAAGACACTCCAGAATTTGGAGAAAACAATTTCGAGGTGTTACCATTTCAAGTATGTAATATATTTGTTTTAAATTTTTTATTTGATTGTACGTTCCCTCGAACAGCACAAGGCCCTGGTAGAGGCATTGTAGTCGGCCAGGACTTGTTTAAAGTGATTTCGGAAAACCCCGGAAAACCGAAATCAGAATGGTTGGAGCCAAATCGAACCCGGATCCTTCCGAATGCAGGGTGGGTGTTTTACCACTGCTCCACCAAGCTCGGTGACGATATACATATGTGTATATGTCTGCAACGTAAATGGTACTGCTCGTTCAAACTTGGAAATGATTTCTTCAATACATTCTACAATTTCTTTGTTATTAATGTATGTCACAAGTGTAGAAAATAAGTACATGTGTTAAGAAAAAAGTCTTACGAGGGAAAAGTGAACTATTTGCATTAATGGCACTGTTAATTGCTACCGAAATAGGCCTATACCTACCCTACTACAACAACTACATATACTTATCTGGTTTGCTTATTAGACACTATGGGTTAAATTAATCAATTATTTCTTAGTGTAATGTTAAAAAGTTTTTGTACATTATGCTAGAATCTCGTACGTATAAATAACCTGTTTAACTTGTATTTCTGTAATGTACATCGTTGCATCTTTACTCGCAACGTACAGAATCAAATGTCAGCTCGTTCCTGTATATAACTGGTCCACAGTCTTGAAGATTGAATTTTTCGTCTTTAGTGGCGATTGCTACCTCACAGAGAACTGCGTTACAAGGAAATAAAGAACAGAGGATATGAATAAATATTTGATTAAAAGCTCAGCCATGAGGTACAGATTGATTTACAACTTTCTTGAGAAACTTCGTGAGTAGGCTTGTCTACATATTGCTGTGCACGAACCGTAAGTACATAAATTCTACTTAACACTTCTGTAGGCATGAAAATATGGAATATTCAAATTAGTTAATAAGTCGCACAATTATAAAACAATATTTTATTACGTATGATATTATCGTTCAATACGACAGTCGAATTGCCTATCACATCAGTCAAGAATCGTTGTAGAGCCCAAACGTACCTCAGAATATTACAAATACCTTCATTTTCAATACATAAGATTTACAAAATGGAAGGTAGCGCACAAGATTTTCTTTTCTATATACCCAGAGAAATTTGAGTATACGTTTGCCGGCAGGAGACGTAAGCATATTTATCTGAAATGTCTCAAAGCAACACTTTTATCAAAGCAGAACTGAAAAGCAATGCCTTAAGGGAAGAAGAGCACATTCAGTGACAGTTCTGTATCGGAAGCGGATAAAGGGTTGTGGCTACTCGCGTAACTTGTTTTTTTTTTTAAGTGCGCGTGCTTTGGGGCGTTGGGAGGGCGGACAGAGGGTAGGGCATGGCTGGAAGGATGTTTCGTACACAGCAGAATGAGAAAACGACAGTGGCGCACTCAGTCGCTCACCCATGCAGTGACCGATAAAATATGGTGGCCAAAAAACCGAAACTGTAAGGCTTTACTTCTCTGTGTATAACGACTCGTGCATTACTCATTCACTCGTCTCACCCGCGATTTTCTCCCTTTTATTTATACGAAAGAGGTGAAAAAAGAAAAAAGAGACGGAGAGATAAAAACAGAGAAGAACGCATAGTAAAAGAGGATACATTTTTGCATCCATTCTACACAATATCTCTCAAACCCACCACCCCCTGCAACCCTCGGCCCCTCAGGATCCCTCCTCGGCCCCGCAAATGAACGATCTATTCCATACAGTACGTAGACTGTAAGCCATAGCCTACACAGACAAAAAAATCAACCGGAGGAAAGGCTGTAAGAGAGGATAAAAACGATATGGCCATTGAGCCTGAAGGGATAGGAAAAGAGAAAAGCAAAGGGGTGGTGGCGAAGTAGCAGCAGGAACGGAGGGAGACGGGAGAAATTTTGCAAATGGAACAGATTTTGAACGTCAGACTCAACCCCTTCAAGCCCCTTTCTCCGTCCAGCTCACCCCTCTCCCTCGCGCACGCACACACGCACGCACACACTTCACCCCCAACTCTCTCTCCATTTTCTCCAAACCTCTGAAACCATTTATACCCCCACACTTCCCAACTTTTTTTATTTTCACCCACCGGACAAAATCACTCATTTTCTTCTCCTGTCCCAACCCCCATCAAACCGTTATTTCTGACTGTTTCGCGTCATTTCCCAAAGCCTGACAGAAAAGTTCTCCGTGCCGTAGATAAGGTTTTTGTTTGCATTTTTGCATAGGAAATACTGGCTTGGCGGTAAGAAAGAGACGGCCGGGAAGTTGAACTGCCTCAATAGCCGTGCTTACCAGCTAGATCCCTACGAGCCAGACACGTGTACTCACTCTCGCACGTCCTGCGTGTATTCTTGCCGACTTTCTGCTCGTCGTACATTCTCGGCGAGGGTCGTGGAAAGCTCGGGAGCAGAGGAAAGGGTTCTTCTCTGCCGAGCGCGAGAAGCTGGGCATTTTTCGTCCGAAGCTTACCGCCGATAATCCCAAGCTGGCGAATTATTTTTTTCACTCGGCGAGATATTTTCTTATCCTGTGAGTATCAGATGGTCTGTGCCTACGATATCAGACAACGATGCAATATCGTAGCCACAAGTTTCTGTTGGGTTTTCTTTTATATATTGTCTGACTTCCTGTCATCATCTGGCTCGTTATACGAAGAACAGGACGCGTAATAATCACGTCCTCGTGGAGCATAAGAATAACGTTTGCTCTGTCAGTCCACTAAGAACTTCGATAGTTAAGGCCGTCTAAATAAGACATCACATAGAAAAAGTTATTCTCACGAATTCTAGGTTGTAATTTTCACGTCGTCACGTTGTTCAAGACTGGTTACTTTACTTTGTTTCTCTCCAGATTTAAGGAAGTGCATGTACAAGGCTTTGATAGTAACAATTAACTGTTCTTCATGCACAGTTATTTCACACAACCCAAATAAGAACTGAGAACATTTTGAAAAGGCACACCACGTGGAACTGCGTCACAATTCGCTGTGAATAGTTAAAGAAAACCTATTAGTAGGGCCACGATTTTGTCGCGAAAAGGTTTTTGCCCCACTTTGTTTCAGTGACTCTCGTGCACATCGGTAGTTCTGTTTCAAGGTTATTGGCAGCGTGTCTTTGTTCAGACACGTTCCTCATTTTACTGCACCAATCAGAATGAGATTATTGTGAGTCTGTACTTCTGTAATTTGCCAAGGCAAGTGAGAGCAAAATCATCCAACCACAGACGATGTAGCAGAGCTGCAGGTGTGCACATGACGCATCGAAACCAAATGTTGCAAAAATCTTTTCGCCATAAAATCGTGGCTCTACCTATTAGAATACAGTTTACAAATAGGGCGGTAAGAATGGAATCCATTCCACTGCTCGAGCGAGAGCAAGATATTAAAAATGCTGGAACATTTAACGTAGAAGTCATTGTTTACATACGCAGCTTTGAAGAACTACATGACGATATAATTATAATCGTGAAGGGAAGTGATACTTTATATTTATATTCACTCTCAACGCACGAATTTTGTTCATAAATGCAATATTTTCTTCGTATGTGTGCATAAGGTTTCTTATCGAAAACGACCAAGATAAAGACAGGAACATAGGAAAATAAAAATTCGTATTCAGAAATCAGAAACAAAGTACCGAATACAATTAACTACATGGTCCTATAAATATTTGTTTTAACATACAACTGCCTAAAAGAACACTGCTTATTTTTAAAAGACGACGAAAAAATTTGCTGCTATAAGCCTGCCTTTAACATACCAGAAAAATGTGTAACGATTTAGAAACGAAACTCGACTGCGTACTGTGACTATCATTAAATACAACAGCTCATTAGTAACAAAAACAATTATGTGTGAAAGCTTTGTGCATTCTAACAACACACAAAAACGTAAATATACAAAATCATTGAAAATGTTCATTTCAAGAGAATTTACAGTAAGTGTACTCAATTTCAGTACTCACTTTATCAAACTAAGTCCAGTGATAAGGATTCGAAAATATTTGTTCAGACGTTGCGGAATTATGATACTCTATGCTAGAAACTGGCCACGGAAACCATTGACGACAAAACTTACTTTTTAAATCCACTTTGACTACTGCGAGAGTCTCTTTTCTTAGTTAATGCTATCACAAAACATTCGTGCCAATACATAAAATTAGGGATTCATTTTAAAATATATATTTCAAGAAATCTAACCTAATTTTATTTATAACTTTTAAAACATGATCGCAGTTTCTTCATACTTACGACACACAAATACTTAACACGCTTTTCACTGTCCACGCGCAACAACTTCATCAGATCTACATATCCTCTGAAGTCGACTGAGCACGTTAACATCGGGGACGTGGAGAGAGAGGAATGAAACATAGTAAGGCATTTTTGTGCTGACGAACCAAAACAGAAAGGAAGCGCAAGAAATTAATTTGCATTTTTTGTGTCCGTCGTTTAGTTTTTGTGCTAAAAATTATTCTGTTGAAAAAATTATTACATTATGAATGTGATAATCCCATGACGGTACAACTTATTTTTACTGTGGCAAATATTTAACTCATGGTGTAGTTACGTACAAGTATGCAAGTATTCTGTACATCCCTGAATACTCGTCAGTGTACCAATAACGTGTAATATGGTGCCGGTCGTGAAATGACTCGTGAATCGTCTGTCCAGGCGTGTCATCTGGTAACCATAATTAATGAAGATAGCAAAATACTGCGGCATTGCTTGTGTTTGGAATCTGTACAAATACTACACATTCTAATATTAACACTTCCCTGTTGATGGATGGACCGCTAAATTCACTTGTACACGACAGATAACGACAACTTCTACCAAAGCTACATCACTGTGTCAAACGTCCGGCATCCAAAGTAAATGTTTGTGTATTGTTAGTCATGTTTATTCTTGAACTAAGGTAAGAGTGACCGGATAAAATAAACGTTAACAATAGATTAGTGTCAAGATTATTGATTTTGTTTTATTCTTTATATGCAAGTAACGTTTTATTGAACTATTTGATCGTGCTTCCCACTGATATATTAATAAGCTAAACCCATTTATGAATAATTATGTAAAGACGACAACCTGAGCAACTATTGAAATCGCGATGAAACGAACACGAAAAAAATTGTAATTTATATGTGATTTTGAACGATTCTCGCATTATTATAAACATAACAGTTTTTTCGACATACGCCCGCAATGGCGATGTCCAAAAATCTGTTATGTTTGTAATTTATATGTTTCGTTCATAAATTAATGTTCTTGTAGATTAAATTGTGAATGCTACTCCAGTGAAGTATCGTCGAGCAAAGTGGTACAACGGCAACGCTTAGGATGCGCATTCAAGATAACCAAGTTCGATTCCAGACTTTGGCAATCCTAATTTCGGTTTTCAATGTTTTCCCGAAATCACTCCAGGCGAACGCTAGGATGGTTCTTTAACGTAGGCCATGGCTGACTCCTTTCCTTGTTGTGTGTTAACCGTCTCTAATGGCCTCGTTGGCGACGACATGAAAAACCCAGCAAAAATAATGAAAAACAGATTATTAGGGGCTGAATTGAGCAGGTTTTATTACTTTCTTATTTAAAGTGAAATACACTTCTCATAAAATATATTAGCAGTGAGTTTTATACTCTTCGGTCGGCAGCAACTAATCAGCTAACATTTCAACGCGTTTACACTGAGATAATATTATTACTGTAGGTACCATCACTGTGTTATAATTGGGACAGCAATCGGGTTTGGTTGCTAGTACCTTCTGGAGTGTTTCAACAATCATCTTAACTGTGGAACAAAGTCCCACTGTTTGAAACAAACTCTCTTTTTGTAGTGCTCAGCCTCAGTAAATTTCCACCCCAGTTTTCAATGTTTGTCGCTTGTTTGACTGAACGTATAAAGGGTAGTATAATTTTTAAAATACCAAAAGCAGATGTAATATCAGCTGCAATTATTTCTTATGAAGTGTAATATTAATGAATCATTAATGTTACCGAGATTAAATCGAAAATTGTGCCAACAGAACATCGCAACATGTCAGTTATATTCTTCTGATCGTTTTGCAGGTATACGAAGAAATGTGAAAAGTTGAAACAGCGCAAGACAGAATGGAACAAATCTGAGTGATTACTTATGCTCGCTCGAGTAACATTTAGCTTCGTTTACTTGCGGTAGACTCGTAAGACACGTTACTTCGGGGTCGGTCCCCGGATTGTCGCATGTGAGAATCATGCCAGACGATGCCGTTGGTCGGTGGGTTTTCTCGGGAATCTTCCGTTTCCCCGTCCTTTCATTCCGGTGCTGCTCCATACTCACCTCATGTCACCTTTAACCAGTGCTTTCTCTATCCCCCTGCCCTTTTTTCACAGTTTTTACCCTCACTGATACAAAGCTCTTCCCCACATGACTTTTTACTATCGAAATGCTAATATCTGGGGACTATAATACCTATAGTAAAAGCGATGTATAAAACGCCATGTTAAATACGGAATCGATGTTTCATGCAATATGAAACTTTGTATTTTATGTTGAGGTCGTTAACTAATTAATACTAACATTCTTACTCTCAATGCCTTCACATTGATAAATTATAATGCTAGCATTTTTGTACACAAAACATGCCATGCCATCCTCGTTAAGTGAAACGTTAAGGGCGTTCAAGTGGGGAAAAAATCATGATTTTATGGTTGTATAAAATAGGACTAGTTTTGTAGACATTATTTGAAAATATACTTTTCCCTTACAAAAAAGTTAAGCTCAGCCAATTTTCCCATAATGGCATTTCAAAGTCAAAACTTTGTGTATATTTAATTCATACAAAACTTGAAAACAAGTACACATAATGAAATGAAATAAACCACATCTAAACTACATGTCACGTTATACGGCTTGAATAATATAAAAACCCATTTATAAAGTAATTTTGTATTTTTTAAAAATTACAAAAAACAACTAAAAATTAACAAATTTTAGAATAATTTTTAATACACTTTAAAATTGGTTTTTACATGCTTCAAACAGTATTTCGGGACAGTTAGTTATAATATGTGTTATTTCATTTAATACTGTTTATTGGTTTTCACGTTTTTTGTGAAGTGAGAACATACAAATTTTTACTTTGAGATGCCGTTATTGGACAACCGGCTACGCAATTTTTTTTTTTTTTCGTAAGAGAAAATGTACTCCAGACCTTACTCCCAAGTAACGTCTTTAAAAACTAACGCTATTTCATTCCCTATTTGAACACCCTTAAAGCACGAAAATTATTTTCTCAGCTCGTCGCTCGAAGCCAAATTCCCCGGGAATAGGCTATTTATTCCAGTCAGCGTTTACAAGCAGTCATAGACCAGAATGCTTTATTAAACGCAAACCCCGTTTGACAGTAAAGTCAACACCGCAACGGCTCGCTTATCAGCTAAATAAATCTTTGTGATAACACGTCCATCCTTGCGAGTTTCGCTCCAATACAATCGTTCCCATGGCGTTTGGCATGAAAATCTTTCCACGAACGAATGTACGTTTCTGACGAGTTATGCTAGCGTAGTTTTCTGCGGTCCATCGAGCATGACAATTTGATTCGAAGTTGTTAGCGTGCTGTTAACACAGGTTTTATGTGCTGTGACTGGCATGTTGGCTGGTGTGAGTGTGCGAGCGAGCAGGGCTTGATACAAGGAGATGGGCGAGCTGCGCATAGCCAGGCCAGGTGAGGTGACAGCGAGGGTCGTCGTGGTGCTCTGAAGACACGATGAGTTAGGGAGGCTTGTTTGTCGACTTGGAGGGCGCAGGAAGCGCCACTACCTCCTTCCACCCCTAACTTCCTGCAAGACATTCGCTCCCCTTCCCGACATTCACGTGTTCCTGCGGGGTGCTCCCCGATACGTCCAGCGAGGAGACAGTTGTGACTTTTGAACAATTCTTGCGTGGGGTTATATCCCCTCTCCTCTCCCGATAATGGTTGCATTTAGAATATTTATTACCCTAAGCGGGGTTGAATTAGGACTCTTAATTCACAATATTTTTTGTGTGGATCAACTATGAGTAAATATTTATTTAATTTCGTGTAGACACTCATTATTTGAAATTTATCGCGTGTGAATTGTTTCTGTTCAGAGCTGCCACTATGTGAGGAATACATTTTTTAAATCTCCCAGACGCCCCCATTTACGCTGCATAATTATATTATTTTATCTCTGAGCGTAGTAACAGCACTCAATTAATTTTAGTGTGCATATAACACGTTATTTTTGAGTTGTGTCTTACAGACAAAGTGTGGTTCGGAACCAATTTTAGTCTGCAGTCCTCGTAAGCTTAACACAGTAGATCGAAATTGTGAATATTCGCTAATTCACGTTTCGTATGTTTGCTGTCTAAATCGTAATCAGTGGATTAACTGATTACCGGCGATTTTTCAGTGATGTAATTTGTTGTACCACCAGTTCAATATAGATTCAGTGGAACACCAGTGACAATCGGTGACGGTTCACAAAATTACAATTTAAAGTTCACCATGTTTGTGCACAGACAACAAAGAGGAATTAAATTCACTAAAACTCGGATGAGAATTTTCTATTTCAGTGCATTTTAAGATCCAGGCTTATCAAGGTATTACAACAGGATTACTTTGATTAATAGTACAGAGCACTGGCGTTATCAAGTGTGAATTTCCTGCAAGTAAAGCTTTACTACGAAACTATGATTATAATCAACCAACCAAGTGTGATTTAAAATATTGGTAGCTACCTCGCGAGGTGCACGAAAATTATCGAGCACAACAGATTTTTGACATGTTTCAACTGTAAAGTGTGCTGAATACTTTCAGTGCTACACAAATTCTGAAATTAATATCTATGAAATGTAAATTTCAAAGAGTGACATTTTTACCAGACAGTAAATAAATGTGTAGCATACTAGTTGCCCCGACCCCCAGAATAATGTCAGGTAAAGTAATGAATTATCCGAGTACTTAAAACAAAAACTATCCTGTCAACTCGTAAACACAAGATAGTTGCTTGATGAGGCCCTGGGAATGCTTGTGGCGTATTCAAGGCGATTTGTCAGTGTGTGCAAGAGCTGACTAGGACTTAAAACTCTGTACAATTTTTGTAAATATTCTCGAGTAATATAATGCTACTGCGTCAGTAATAACGCGATTCACTGCAGTATTCCGGCAATGTAGTGAGTTTGGCTGTACAACTTGTAATGAATATTGACATGCATTTCTTACACCAGAAAATGGGCTGAGAATTGGAAACATTGGGATAGTTGCCATTGTGGTAACTGCTGTTAAGGTTCTCTTCAGAACTAAAGAGAGGCTGTTGCAGCAGAGCAGAGTGTGTGTATGTAAGAGTTGAGGCGGTGCATGTGTCAGGAACACCATGGCGAGAGTGTCGCGGCCAAGCCTCGGGCGAGCTCAGGTCTGCTGCCTGCGGTGTCCACGTCTTCAGCACAGCCCGATACACGCGTGCGCGATGCGAGCGGCTTGTACGTTCGTCCTTTCCCGTCTATCTGTCCGCCTTCTCACTTGCTTGCACTCTACTTCGCGAATGAGTGAGCCAGCGGGGTGGCAAAATAAATCGATACCAGACTTAGAAGCGTATCTGTCTAATTGTCAGTACCGAAACGCAAGCAAGAACTCGACGAGAGAACCAAGGGGTCGGGAGGGGACATCGGCGGGAGAAGAGAAGGAGAAGGGAGTGCAAGAGGAGGAATGAAGCCATAGGAGCTTAATCACTACTCCCTCCCCCCTTCGCCATGCACCCCATCACTTTACCCTAACCTCCTTTCCTTCCCCGCAGTCCCCCCCTCTTCACACTCCACCACTGAGCCCTCGCTCGTCTCTTTTCCAACTAGCCTTCCGCCCTCCCAATAATCAATAATTATACTCAAATAAAGAGGAATAAGGAGAGATGGATGGCTTCGGCAGAGTGCGAGATAGAAACAATTGTAGCGTGTGCGCGCCTCGCAGTCAAGACATCTGCCGGCACACCAGCTAGGGGTTAAAGTAAAAAAAAAGTTGCCGTGACGTCCGTTGGGCCGAAAGCTTGGCAAGGCAGAGACGACCTGGTCTGGAGGGGCGCAGGATACGTAACTGTTGTACCAGGCTACGTGGATGTATCTATGATTATGGTCGTCGTAACCTTGTAGACAGCGGCTAGTGTGGGTGATCGCCCCTGTATCCTGACCGTCATTTCATAACATGAACATAGACTTTATAACTTTATAACTCTCCCCGCTGCACTCGGCGCGCCACGCCACGTCAAATACTCCCTGCTAAACGTGCTTCCAACATTACGAGCGTTCCACTTCGTTGCCAATTAAATTGATTTATTTTTGCGTGAACACACTAGCGCGAGAACAAACGTAACAGGATCGTGTTTATGAGTCCGGGCCGCTTAACTGCGCCTATTGACCATTGCGAGGACTAGTCACTGCAACGATAAATGTGTTTTACACCTTATGGAATGGCATTCTAAGAGCGAGTTAAAATATACTGCAACCCTAACCCTACAGAGACGTGGTAAGGTTTTTCTGGCTTATAGCTGCAACACGCTCACATAAACCATGCATATTGCTGGAGTAGTTTCGATTCCAACACAACTCGATGAGATTCCTTCAAATTCGTTTTGCCAAAGTGTTACTGTGCCGAATTAATTTCGTAATAAACATTGTCAGTAAGTTAGATTAATGAATACCGTTGTATAAGATTACTCATAAATATTATTTAATATAACACTGTCAATTGCTACGATCGCCTTTTGATGAGCAGCAGAGAGGACAGTTGTTGAGATAACACGTACACACAAGTGTACATTCACCGATAAACTTAAAGAATACTATGTACAATCATAGCCGTTTCATGACCCTTCATTTTTCGTTCGGACCGTCAGCGTGGTTCAATTCGTTTTACAGCATATCATTTTAAATTATTTTCTGAGTTGAAAATAAATCGCAGTAAAATTGATTTACCAGCAATCCCCGGCATAATCACTTCAAAAGATTTTGCCAAGCATGAATAAAATAATTGTGTACATTTAAGTTTAGGAGTCATTTTCCCTGGCCGCGACACGTAACTCGGTCGCTTCATGCTAATGTACAGGCCGTGTTTTCAACAAATATAGCAGTGCACGCCTGGCTGGACAATGTTATACAACAAACAACCCTTAAATCGACAAAAATAACATTACAGTTTAGTTAAAGCCAATGTGCTCTAGTGATGTGACAAAATTGTATTAATATAGGTTTAGCAGTCTAACTGGGTTGTCATATTCCTCTAGACATCAATACTATATATTGTAACATATAAATTGAAAGTGGGGTGAATATTTGTGTAACACTGGCCAGTTAATCTGAAGAACAGCGTCTGAAAATCACTTACTTCGTAAAACACCCGCGAACATCACACCGAGCCAATACGCCGACATGAATCTGAAGTTATGATCAAACTAAAAGAAAAGTAGCATTTCATCTAAGTACTGGCAAAGTATATCCGGCTATATTTGTAAATTAATGGTCCTTTATTTCCGGCGCTAAGAATTGTAATTAATTCCTGTACTTGTACCCTATGCTTCCTTAAAAAAAGTGAGTTTTCTGTCACAATACACTTGCCAAAGTCACGTGCGTGTGCAGACATACGACGTAAGGTTATGATACAATTTGTTCGCCGGTCATCAGGTTGCCTTTCATTTCTGCCACGTTCATTGATGACCACAAAAGCTCAGCAGTGTGTTATGGCTCATAACTGCGGGCTGGCACACAAAGAGAGCGAAAAATGAAGGGAAATTGTGGTGGAACAAACGGAAGTGTGAGCAGATAGGGAGAAATGTAAAAGTGACCACAAATCATTTATATATGTAACTCAGGTGGCAAGCAAAGTGAAATGATGCTTCTGTTTTTCAGTGTAAACAGAGCAATGGGCCTGACGAGAAAAGATCGCTTAGTGACTGAGACAAGATATCTTTTAAATGCGACGTCAACGCTATTTTTATTTGGTTTCAAATAACGGATGAAAAAAAAAAATCTAGCTTTATCGACACCGAACTGTTTCTTGAGTTCGCAAACTAAATATTACTCTTCTGTAGGTGTATCGGTACCACCCCTTTTATATAAATTTCAATGCTTTTCTATTTGCTCGAAGTGTCGCTTCCGAAACTCCTAAAATACACAGAACTATGAAAATATAAACAATGAAAACAGCTTCAGTAAAATACGACGGTTTCTTTACAACACTGGCATAAAAGAGTTTCCACATATTTACTCGGTATTTCAGCTAATATGTCTCCCGCTACACATCGCGTGCTATGTTTTCATTTATTCGCGTCTAAGCACGGTACTTAAATATTCGGTTCATCGGTTTTCAACGTCTGGAAAGTCAGTGGCATAAACTATCAGTGACTTTGAAAGGTAAAATTCTCTGGAAAAAAAATTCTGAAATTGCTGGTTAATCTATTCAGCTATATAATATTTGCACCTTATAAATAATGTGCATGCTTTTATGGTTTCGCATAATCGTTACTAACAATTAGGTGCCTTTAATTACCCGTTGTTAAAGTGCGTACCACTTTTCTAGTGTAAATATCGTTAATAATTCTACTTTAGTTGAATTTGTTTCAAAAACTCTTGACAATACTTCCTATATGAGAGCCTAGTTAAAACTAAATTGTAATATAGGCACATACACAATTCTTGGGATTCCAACCTACTCCCCTGAGCGACTGATTGTTAAATCATCAGGTCGATAGTTCGATAAAGCTGATGCGAAACATTTCTACTGCTGGAACTGTCTGACGGTCGCACAACCCTTTAATTGCTCGCTAGAAGACATTACAATTCCATTACATAGTCAGCAGTGAAGATGAGAGTAATTTTAGTCTCGTTTTAATATAGCCTGCACCGAAAATAAGTTTCGGTGATATAGAGAGGGTAGGAACAGATAAAAATGAAACTCTTATTTGATTATTATACCCTAAAGTGTTTCACTGACACACACACACATATGTATCTGTACTTCGGAAGCATATGACACTATGTCACAAATATCATATTTTTCATGAGAGCAGTTTGAAGAGTGCTATTCACTAGTGAATTCAGCTATTTATCACCCAAAAATGTAGTTTTTTTTTAAACAAAACAGACTATGTGTTGTATGCCACTAGAAAGTAGTTAAAACTGCGGTAATGTGCATTACAAAATGTGCATTTTGAGAAAAAAAAGTGAACATAGTGTCTTGTGCCTCTGAGGTACAGATATATATATATATATATATATATATATCAAAAGAAAAATATTAGCAATTTTTGTGATTTTTATTCCTCCGGCTAAAATTAATCTTCCACGAAAGTTTTATTTTGTGTTTTTTTTAATATATATTTTACTCTGCAATTATATTACATTTAGGAGACAGTATTACTTCTCGATCTCTCAATTTACAGACAATAGGTTTGATCATAATGGGTTGTTCACATTTTCTTGTGCTCGTAGTTGCTCAACACCTTGGAATAATGAAAGGCAATATATGCTACGATTATCAGCCGTTTTTGTCAGTAAGTAATTGCGTTACAATGTTTGGGTTCAAAACACAGACTTGGACTGCTTGACAATAAAAAGTTTACCTGCTGTCACTTTAAAAATGTAAGACTGGGTTTGATAATCTGAAAGCAGATGATTCTAGCCGCTGTACATAACGTGTGATTGGAAAGTGCCCTGCTTCGGGTAGTAGAAAATCAGACAGGACTTTACGGCTCTGCGCTGCGGTTAAGAGGATTGGCCAGCGCTAACGTTAGGTCTAGTAATGGCGGTATCGTGTCACTGGCATGCAGGAAGTTATCTACAGAACTTGTCAGCTGACAGACGAGGGTAGCTGACACCAACTCGTCTCTGTAGCTGCTGGACATGCAAGTCCGCCTGATATCGTCTTCTTATGTTATAAATATTTACGCTTCTACACAAAACATTTCACATCGTTTTTTTTTTTTTTTTTTCGTTCTGACATGGTTCTACATACACATTTTCTCACGCACATATGTTAAAAATTAATTTTGTATCCAAACACAAAATTGTTTAAACAAATTTCTGGTACAATCTTTAATTATTTTCTCTTTTATATCATCGCATACTGCACTTCATACCATACGAAGAATCCCGCCCCGCAGACTAATCATTACGGAATGGGTTACAATTGACTGATAAAGTTTGAATGTTGAGAAACATTCATTGATCGTTAGAGCCCTATGTTTACAGTGGTAACATATAAATTTATATTTTTGAAGTTTGTTTCAAAACAACGACTTGCAGGATTCAGAATTTACATTTTAAATTAGTTATCGGTATGTTCTCCAGGGAAACGTTCATCGTATTACCACAATAGAAATTATTCAATTTTCCAGACGCTATTACCAACAAATTAAACTGATGAATTGCGAGTGTACACTTATTAATTTCTCATATGTCGATTTGTTTTAACGCAGTGTAGGGATAAATGCAGCATTAAAATTTATCTACGTACCTGCATTCATTCCATGAAAAAGATAAGGCACAATTGGTTTTTAACAGGTGTTTTCGAAAGGATTCTTAAGAGAGGCAAATGTCTGCTTTGATGTTTTATACCATTCTTGAGAAAGTTCAGTGATGCGTAACTGTCGTGCAAGTTGTTATTAGGTTAGTTCCGGTCGTCAAGTTTCCCCGTCCAGCCCCCGTGCCGCGTTCATGCACTGCTCGTACGCGTGTAGAAAATTGGCGGGAAACAATACACAGCTGGCAGGGGCCGGCCGAGCTGCATCAATGAACACTCAAACAGTGGAAAAAACAATATTTTCTTCCGACGTAGTTCTTTATCCTTCCACGGAGCGAGGGATGGCAGAATCAACTACAGTAATTATTGATAATGTTCAGCACGAAGGAAATAATGCATGTCCAGGGAGAGGAGCTGCGTACAAGCGAGCAACAAACGCTGTTGTGAGTGAATGTTGCTGGTTCTAGTCCAGCCTCAGTTCTTGGTGCTGGTCCCAGAGGCGCCGAGGGCGACAAATGTCGGTTGCGCTCTCTTCGGTTTTGTATACCACCAAAGTTAAATTATGTGTTAGGAAATACGAAAATTCTACTACTTCTTTCGAAACGCTCTTTCCCGTATATGTGAATGTAAAAGGAGCGCTTCTGTCAGTGATTATTTAATGTATATAACGCCCAGTGTGTCGTTCTTGACCACAATACTTTTCTCTGCCTAAGAAGCTTGCAAGTACGAAGTTTAAATGCCAAATAAATTAACATTAATTTATTCTCAATAGATCAGTTTTGAAGATAATCATTCAAATGAAATAAACTATTATAAGTGAAAATTCTGGGAAAATACTGCCTAACGATGAAATTTGCATTTTTTTTATGTTTAATCTAACATTTAAAACGTACTTTTTTATTAGAGGATACATTTTTATAATTCCCATTTCTTATGAAATTTCACGAAAGCGGTGTTTTCACTCTAAAAATTGTTTGTAAAATTTACAAAGATTATCTTTGTACTTATACAAAACCTTGTTAAAGCACAAAGCTTTTCTTTGTAAAATCATTCTTTTATAAAATTACAAACGTCAACTTTGTTAATACCGCAAAGGTATTCATTGTATATAGGTTGTCCAGAAACAACGCATAATAAGCACAACACGCGAATCCTGGGCGAAACTGAAGACGAAAATGTTACTGCCAAAATGTACGACATTTAACGTGCACAATGTGGCATCACTGCACGGAGAAAGTCCCCTCTTGTGCTCTACGCCCAGTTATATATGTTATGTTAAGTTACGTCAAATAAACGTAGGATAATGTTTGTACTGCTCGGTATTTTAACCTGCACACATTACATACAGATCTGAACAGTAGTGGTTAGATAAGTAAGATATAAGTGGAGAACAAGAAGGGACTAACTACAGTGCTATATTGCCATACTGTGCATGTAAATTGTCATCGTACAACATTTTGGCACTAATATTTTCGTCTCTAATTTAGCCCAGGATTCGCGTGGTGTACTCATTATGCGATTGTTTCTGGACATTCTGTATACGGACAGTTAGGCAATGCTTTGTAGCTTCACAAACTCTTATAATCGTACAACAATTTTCCTTTTAAATTACTTCTTTGGAAAGTTGCAATGATTTTCTTTGTACAAAAAAATTTAGGGAAAACTCGCAGTCTACCAAAATCACAAGTTCGATGGAAAATACATAGTTATTATAAAAATTACGTCCTCTGAAAAATAATATTCCTAGGACGAAGTTAATTTTCATATTGACTGCATTATTACAATTTAAAAAAAGATCAAATGGCACGGAAATCAAGGTCGTCTGGGAGTAACCTGCGAAGTTTGTGAGCGTGGGGATGCGGGTTCGAATCCAAGCGCCTCAACAATTTTTTTTTTGCTTTAAAAATAATTTCATGTAATATTTGCTTATTCTGAAGTTGTTTAATAAGTATGTTTGATATCATTACTAAAATAATACGGGTACTAAAAATTTATTTTATTTTTTTACTTTCGCAAGTACAACCACACGGCTATCCCTCGTAAGTTGCAAGTATTTACTTTGTATTTTTTTACAAAGACATCCATACCCACATCATGTGACCCCTCACCAGCTGTAAAGACCTCGATGTTAAGTGCTGATCAAAATCTCGTCACTCAACCTATCATACACAAAGAGACCAGCTAGCCAGCCTGTCTGTGTGAATGGAGGTGGCTGGAAACTATATTGCACAGTGCATGGTTACAAGTCAGCACACGTGGGGACAGCGGTAGTTCTACAGGGGGAAGAAAACTTTGTAGAGATAGTTTGGCGGGAATTGGCGCGCAATGTCGGATGCGCAGCGAACAAAGGATCATTCAGACCACTTTCTGTCGTCGAGTTGGTTGGCACTCCATATCGCTACCTGGCCGAATTCGCCCGGCTGGGCGACGTACGCGAGCCAAGCCGCGTGGGACGATCCCCCTGTGCCAGCGAGTCTCGAGTAACGGCAGGCAAGCCTTGAAAAAACTAATTGCTCAAACAACCTCACCGAAATACACATTTCTGACTGTAGCGTGTCCTTCGGTTCAGGTACTCCTCTTTGCATCGTCCACCAACACACGTACAAAGACGCTAAATACCCAGAGATTACCTTTTCTAACATTATAACGTAGTTTTTGATAGGATTTCTTACTGTGTAATGTAAGTGTTAAACTGACCAAAAATCTGTACAAATCAAAACAGTTTGCCAGCTGCGTGTAAGTAGATGTCTTGAACAAAGAATAAATTTTCCACACGAAAAAAATAATTACGCTAAGTTGAGCTGCGTAGCCACTCGCCTTGACGAAACCTCGCGTGTGACATGAAAATAATGGTAAGTGTAAATCGTGCAAATAATGAACAAGGCAATGCAAAGTTATTTCCAAAACACTTAACTGTGCGTTTTTTTTTCAAATAAAACAAACGTTAAATGTTACCAATTACATTCATTTCTTGCCCGGCAAAAGTTGCATGGAAAATCCTGGCACACGTAAACTTCATCCTTCAAGAATACATTTCAAATATTTGTTAGCGTTGTACTCTCTGGATAATTATTGGCTCGAAATATCGCTAATTTTACTATCAAATACCTGCTGAAATATTTTTCAAGGATCCAAAGTGATAAAAAGAAAGACTCAAAGCTTAAATTAACTTCGAATGGCAATGACCAACCACTCTGTAAGGTCGAAAGAAGCGATACGTTTCCTTTTCATTAGTTTCAAATATAAAAAAAATCTGTGAAGCATAAAAATACTTTTTAATAGGTTGTTTTATTATTGTAAGTTACGCAGTCCAAGAAGTTTAACTGAACAGAATTTCACTTTTCCATAATATTAATATTAAATTCTTTCTCTAGGAGTATAGCCAGTCTCTAGAGAAGAAGCCTCTCACCAAGGCGATCCGGGTTCGATTCCCGGCGGGGTCGGACCCCGATTTTCGCGTATGGGAATAGAGCCGGACGATGCTGTTGGTCGGTGGGTTTTCTCTGGGATCCCCCTTTCATTCCAGCGCTGCTCCATACTCAGCTCATATCACCCCTCACCGGTGGTAGTGCGCAGGACGGAACGAAGCTATTGAATTGTTTTTTGGCCTGCCCTGAGAAAATCGTAGCAAATTAACGCAGGGATCAGTAATTGTTTGCGGCACAGAAATTCAGTTTAAGTGATGCAGTCAAGCGTTGTGGGGAGGGGGCTGTATCTCCCTACAAAGTGCTACAGGGAAGGCAGTAAGACAACGCGGGGAAAAGTAAGGAAAGTAGATGCTTCGTTCCCTATTCCATACTCCAAAGACAAAAATTGTGTTGTATTATTTAAAAAATATAATGTGGGGATATGCTGATTAGAATATGTACTGTTTATAAATTTAAATATAGTAAAATTATTACCTACGAACTTAAAATTTTCTTATAAAGTGACATGTAGACTTTCTACTTACTTCATTTCATGGCTAAAAACGCATAGCTATGTTAAAATATTACATTTTTTCTTTATTAATTTTAGGTAGAAATATAAAGTAATTATAGCCAAGCATTAATTTTTCATGCAAATTAAAATAAATGCAATTTCGTCAACCATCTTCAATTTCTGTAACCGTAGGAAATTAAACCAAATTTATTTCTGTCACTGACCGATTTATACACTACATTCGTAGACAGGAAATAACGGTTAATCTCGTTTCCATCGAGCATTAAAGACATGTTTTAAACCTTGCTGATAAGTAATCGCTTATTAGAAACCATTGTTAACTTTTGTGTGAAACTTACTTGCTGCACGTAACATAAAACAACATAGGTATGTTCTACGTGTACGATAACGTATACACAGACAAACAATTTCTACAGAAGGCCAAGCAGTTCAGTTTTATTATGTGCATGTTTCGAAATATATTCAGTTTATTTCAACTCCAGTCGCCGTCGAACTATCTCAAAGGCTGGTCAGCAAGAAAAATTAATTTTACTTCTAAACTATCCGGAAATAAAATTTTTATATTCGTTTGTTCGCCAGTAACTCGTTGATATGATTTTGGTTAACCAAGGATATTTTAATTTTAAATTATGTCTGGCGATATTTGTACTGTGTAAAAAACCTTGTCTTATAAACTAAACCAAAAGCTTATATGATGTTTGCCACAATACTATTATAAATTCAATGCACGCAACAAACTTACAAATTGTTTCTAGTTCGGTAAACTATTAGCGTTTTCAAATTTTACAGGACTCGTAGCTCACTACTTCATGGATAACTCCTAACTTATAAAGTATGTATACCAGTTACGACACACAAAAAAAAAACGTTAGAAGAAATAATGCGATATATTATGAAAATGCTTATTAGTTTAAAAAAAATAGAGAGCTCAACAGCAGACAAACAAAACAACAGCTTTTGTCTGAATGAGAACAGAAAAATTGTTGTAGACCTACATAGATTATTGGATCCTTTTCTTTCAATATAACTTTCGTAACGTCAAATAAGGGACTCTGTGAAATTATAGTTTGTGTAAACGCACATTATAAAAGTCCACATTTTATACGTATGTCACTATCAGATATTCAATACACAATCTTACTGCTGCCGTGTTTCTACCGGACCGAAAGCTGAGATACATTTCTCGTGTTTAGACGAGGTAACTCGCACATGAATCGAGACGTATCAATAAGGAATGCCTGGTGCGGTCTACGGTGCTATTAATAGCGATTCCGGAACTGTTACGTTTGTTGAACGTTTGAGGAAGCACTGTTGACTTAGCCACGCTGGGGAAAAATATACCGCCTGTCTTCGAATAATTATCTTGACTGACGTGAATCGCAGCCATGTTGAACTAACTGCCAAGTCAACTTCACGTAACCAACTTCGCCAGAATGGAATCCTGGCGCATCCGCTACAGTTCTACAGCGTGTGGTTCGTTCAGCCAACTTCCATTTTAGTTTGTGTTTACAGCAGCAAGTCGCTGCTCATTACTCACGTATTTTAAACTAGAAAAAAAAAAGGGGAAAGGTAAATATTCGTAAAAATTTTGAGCAGGAATATTTAAAGAGAAAAATGTTGTATAGAGTCTGCATTTACGCCGGATTTTTCAAACAACTATTAAAAGGAAGGAGCATTAAGGGGCCCGCCTCGTTGCCATAAAATCACACTGCAGCGTGTTTGAAGAAAACGTTTTACACCGAAACTAATACACGTGTGTTCACGCCGTTTCTCTACGAAAAGGACACACACTTCAGAAGACTGCCCCTAAGTACTTTCAAGACAACACATGTATTAGAAATCCCCTTTAAGGCTCGTCAAAATGAGTCAAAACGGGGTTTTCAGGCTGCTATAGCGGAAAATATACTAGCCGAACACATGTGAAACCACTTAAGGGTAGTGCATTGGACTTTAGTAAAGTGATTTCGTAAATAAAACAATAGGGTCACCACTTAAAGTTCCATAGGAAATTTGTTTTTTCGCGAAGACTGCACGCCTTAAGCGTAGAGGCGACGCACCATTGTATAGCCCATACGACGTCGCCCTTAGCACCATACCTCACTCACACAAACACATGTACCACGAGGCGGGCCCCTTAAACAAAGGATGTAATAGTATTGTGTAACCGATAACCTATAGCGATATTTTCGCAGCTATTTGACCACAAAACATGGACTGGTTTGAATACTAAATGATTAGTGAGCTTCTGCATCTCATCGACAGCGGATCATTAACACTTTGTATAATGACAGGAGAGGAGTCGACCATTGAAATTGAAAGACATGGGAAATTGGTAAATGATGCGTGCATTCGCTGTAAATATTAATAATAATATTGACAGAAAAACTACGTATAAATTCTTTCATGAGAAATGCAACAATGACACCGATCCAACAGACAAGATTGCAACTGATAACGTGGTAAATATTTTTTCGTTCGATATAATTTCTTTTAGTTCACTGATATTCACAAAACGATACTTGTGACTTGAAGACTGCAGCAGTCCTGAAACACGTTAAAACAAACAAGCGCAGTCACGAATATGAATGTTTGCCGTTAAACCGTATGAAATATTCATGCTCACGTCTAGAAATAAATATGCATGAGTGCTTCCAGAACTTTGGTCCGTCTAAATTCCGCGAAATCTGTCGACAGCTATAACGTTTTAAATATCAGCATTGCCAACAGTCATTACTAGCAAAGGTGTAAAAAACAAATGCGTCTACAGTTGGTCACAGAACGTCTATAAAGAAATACTGTAATAAAATACAGGTGCAATTTCGCTACAGGATTTTGTGTAATCTCACTTGCCATAGTCAGTGATTTACTTCCAACTTTTTCACGTATAGTTTTAAAACTATTACATTAACCAGTAGCTAATAAGCGTTTAGAATTGTTTTTAATGACATGGAGCGAGATAATTTACTGAAACGAAATTTTATATTACTGTGTAATCCGAACTAATTTTAAATTAACATTAATGTTTTCTACAGAAAAATGACTCTATATTACGGAAAAATAAGCTCATTAAATTGTAATAAAACTGCACTTAAGGCTACAAAAAAAAATTTGACACCCACTGCTTCATCTGCGTTCGTTTTCGTCAACATAAATTTTGAAACATGTAGTATTCAACAAACGCATCAGAACCTGGAGACTGCATCAGTCCATTCCAATCTTTGCCTGTATTCAGTTGTGATGTTTCGCCGATGTGAGTCATCTACTCGGTAAATGTGCTCGAAAATGCAACTGTGCAGAACCGTAGCACAATACGTCAGCAGACAACAAACCGGGAATAAAGCAAACGAACAATAGAAGACTTGGGACGGAATGAAACAACTACGCACTTCCTCTATTTCAGACAGGTTGAAATTTGTCGACATTTGTACGGGCATGAGTGAGCACCGCACGTCGATTTGGGCCAATCAACTAGCTGAAGAGCTATTTTGTTGTTCAACCGACCATCTTTTGGTCAACCTCCAATAACTCGCGTAACAAACTCCACTCCTCTTTCGAGTGGTTGGCCACCACGACTCCGCCCGCCGCCACGGACGGACGCACGCGCTGCGAAGACATGCTCGGCCCTCGACCATCTGCACGTCGCTTCGTCACAGAACATCTCTGAACACAGAAGTGAAACTAGCACACGTGAGACGACTATAGCTCAGCAATATTAACCGACTACATGGTGGCTAGTCATTCGTTAGTCAGCAGCTACTTGCTATCAAGCCACAATGAGGCCAAGCACAGCAGGTAATCTTACAGCGCGAAGCGGCCAATCAGACACGGTGTTTGTGTCTAGAGCCTTGAGCAGTCAATTACGCGCTTTTATCAAAACACTGATACGCTATTTCCCTTTCTGTGAGTTGGCCACAATTCGCAGTCACAAGGACCGAGTATCGATGAAAATAGCACAAAATTAGATAATAATTTACTCCTTCACATAGTTTCTGTCGGGAACATGAGACAAGTGAACTTTACATTTCCTCTTTAAAGGACAAATTGTGGCAACGCGTGACCAATCTTCATCGCATGTAACAGCTCTGACAAAATATTTTATGGAAAACACAAAATTAGTTTTTGGTGATCAAAATATTTTAGTGGTTATAATTAATTTTTGTGATAAGCACCAAAATATTTGGCAGAATGAAAACTAAGAAAACATTTTGTAGAGGCCACAAAATAATTGTTTCTGCGTAGCGGGATGTATGTAATTAAGTTGACTGCAAATAAACGCAATAGAATCTTCTGAGAATTAAGGTTGATTTTTGAAGAACTTAAGTGATGGTTTCAGGTAATATTAGAGTTTAAAAGTATCATGTATCATATATCATACTTTCTGTTAATGCAGAACATCCGGATTTTATATCTTTAATTGCAAAACACAACCAAATTAATCGTGATTCGAACCCAGAACATCGAGATCTGAAGATCTCGGTCACCAAGGTTTACGGTGGCCAAGGAAGGTGAGCGGACTGCGTTATCAAAATCTCCAGGTGTTCGGTTCAAAGCCGGGATAACCATGCAGTGGTTGCGTGTGCGTCCATGTATTATATATACGCACAATCTGGCGGCAAAAGTTTTGATCAGTTGTCAAGTTATACCGCGTCAGCTTCATTTATTCAGTCTATGTATTACAAAATGGTGAACTATTGAGGTCATACTGGTAATTTTCTTAATTCAATGTGTAGTACCGAAAATATATATATGTATATATATAATGTTTGAAATTGTTAGGTTGGTTTAGTGGTATTATATGTGACACAGCTGTAATGCATTCTAAAGGCCTTGATTTCCGCTATTGGAACAGAAAATTATTGAAAATATGAAAGTCACGTAAGCGTACTGAAGTAGTACAAAATCATAATGTAACTAGAGGCAAAACTCGTGAGCGTTGACCTTGATACTGAGTCTGTGACATCCACTTCCCCCTGTGGGGGAATCCCAGAAAATAATTCCCATCGGATGTCGGTCCGAGAAGATGCGAAAACTTCCGATTGCAAAGTCACCGTGTGGTCAGCTTGCTGTTTGTTCTATAATTCATCACTTGTTCAGCAGGAACTGGCTCGCAAAAGTGGAAAACATTATTGAAATATAATTCTGAAACAAGTCTCCAGAAATGCATGGATGCCTTTAACATCGTAATATTATACAGTTGAATTTTGTTTAGACAAATTGTGATAGTAACTTGTAACTATTTTAACAAATATTATATTTAATGTTTACCAGTTTTGCAGCCTGGATTTGTGTATGGGAAGGAGGAGAGTGTTTAACCTGAGAATATTATAAATGAACATCAACCACTCCTCCTCCGAAACATTTGGATTCAAGGAGCAAAATAGTTCAACTTTAGCAGTTTTCGTTAACGAAACATTGAATATTTCTACTGATACAATATTTTTGAGGCTAGGATGGGAGGAGCTTAGAACTCATAATCCCCACTTCTCCTGGCTGTGTCCTTGATGCTGACATTTTACAATTATGTCCACATTCATAGTTTCACTTTAATGACGAATGTGTAACTAGTGAACCAGTGTGCGAAATTTCCATTGGAACGTAATTGTAAACCTATGAAAAAATACTAACAGCTGACTGCTTTGTACTCAAGACACTAGAAACATGACATTTGTCAGCACTTTATATGGTCACTGTAATTTGTATTTCATTTAGTGATTATTCCGTATAATTGTGTTTCTCCAAGAATACGCGGACTTTTATACTGTGCAGGCAGCATTTTAGGTTTATCGTCACTACAATGTCACGTTATTTATCAGTTATCCATTTGAAGCACTAATTAGAAATAAACATTTTGAAATGGGTCGCTAAGAAATGTATGTCTCCTCGATTTAGCCATCTTACTTTGGATCTTGGCTGGTAATTCACAAACTGGTGTAGTGCCAAAGACCTCGCCGGCAAGTCACATTCTTGGTTTGCTGCATCATGTTTAGATTAGCACGCTACATCATGTGGGTGATTAAAATGCCAGAAACGTGGATCGTGTTGGAAAATGCTCGCAAGCTAGAGATATATGCGCGCAGGCACACACTTATGACATGTTTGCGCATTGGAACGACAATGAGTGCCAAAGACGAACTTCTAGGAAGCCAAGAAAAAAATTTACTGCTGTCACCGGGTCGCTGGCTAAATAAACATGTTTCACGTGACAGAGAATTTCTTAAGAACTGCTCATTCCAACTATGAGCATTCAATTATCACTTTTATATGTAAGTGGTTTGATGAATCGTATTTCCACTAAGATGCATACTTTACTGTTCAACTAGTTTCTCTGTTATACCTTTCCGAACAGGCAGGATTAATAATTTACATATCAAATGCTTTATAAATTATTTGATTTTCCTTGCCTGATACATAACTGCCACCTTTTTGGTTTTGAACTAAATCAAGTTTCGTAATTTAGAAATAGTAAAATTACTGTAGTTTGTTTTTCCTCTGTGAATCTGTAGGGGAAATACTTTAACGTTACTATGTAAGCGAAATGAGCAATGCCTTTGTTTATAATGACCCTGTGCGTTACGTTTGAATAGCTACGAAAGGATATGTGGGCGGCTAGATAACTTACAATTGCACAACGCAATAAAAATGCGACTTAGGCAAACGCAATAAAACGTGACTTAGGTTATAATTTAATCAACGTTCAGTCGTTTTGGTAGGGATGCGTCGTTACTTCTTATTACCAGGATCCGGTTGGAACAACCTCTTGTCTCACATCCCCTTTAAAGAAAATAGAACATTAACTGCAACATTTTCCCCAGCGTTACGAAAGCACGTGTGGACATTATTGTAATTAACAAAGCGGAATAAGCGTGAGTAGATTACAGAGCCGAACAATCAAATTACACAATGTCTATATTAGTGCCAAGTTTTTAGCACATGAGGTAGTGTGTTGGAGTCTAGCACAAAGGATTGTTTGTTAACAGTTTCTAAACTAAGCAAGTTTATTTAAGGCAGTCAGAGATAATTCATACGGCGTCCCTTTCAAATACAATTTTTTTGCTTCAAACAGGATGATTTAAAGACGTATAGGTATATTTTTCTCTCGAACAAAATTCTATTCCTAGTCCACATTTAATACGCTTGAAGCAGGCATGTTTGGCAAGTTTCGTTGTGTTCGAGGCGTACGTTACTGTGATCTCAGTTAAACTTTGTAAACTGTTAGCCGAGACAATGAAGCTAGTTTAAAAGGACGTTTTAAAGATTAATTAATGTTGTTAACATCTTCGAACCGAACTGAAGTTAGGCGTCTTATTTGCAGTTGTCCTTTAAAATTTTGCACCCAGTCATAATGGCGAGTGCAAGAGTTGTTTTTTTTCCTTGAATATGGAGTAGTGTTTAAATGTTGACTACGACAGGCGTTGAATTCCTTTGAATTAATACATGCAATTAACCCATCACAGGCATAAGACCGCATGCTTGAAATACTATTAGTCAAACAAAAGTTATGTTTGTAGCTGCAGTACCGCTGATTGCTGGATTATGAACAGCTTTTATATTTTTTTTTTCAGATTCAAGAAACTGTGACAAATGACTGAGCAAGTTTACAGACTGTAACTGAATCCTTACAGAATTTAAAATTCAAGCCGACTTTTTTTACATATTTTTTTTACATTTAACATGGTTATTTTTGTCGTCGTGGACTAGATCACATTATAATACATATTGGAGTTAATATGCAGGATGCATCAGTTTATTCAGAAATCAGATGAAAAAATAATGGAATTTACAACCTAACATAGTGTCTTGCTTTAAGGAATCTTCGAGTACAGACGTAACTAATTGTATTAAATCTAGGTTCAGAAAAATTTGCGAGTTAATTAAGTGTGGTCTGATTTCAACTGCAACACGTATGAATTTTAATGATGACGTATATCACGCGACTCAGGCCTTGTTTTCTTTGCATTTTCGTTTAATTTCTGAATTTCTCCTTATATTTATAACAAACTGTGACAGAAACAAGGACAATTGGCGGAATAACTTCGTGAAAGGCAAAAGTTCACAACTTTCTATAAATGTGATACATTTGTTACAGTAGAGCACAAATTGAATAGAGACCTGGAATTTCGCGGATTCAACGACCTGATGGCTGAATTCCACAGTCCTAAGAGCACTCTGTTTTCAGATATTTGTTCTTTGGTTGTTGCTCTACCGAGCAGACAGTTGTGCATATGATAAGGTAGCACTGCATTCATTCAGGTATGCTATTGGTTCACAGTCCTCAAATAACACTTTCAGTAAAAATTATCCCATCACAGAAGTAATTAACGTGTACACGGTGTTTGAAATCTAACGCCTTCTCAATTGAATTTGATTAACTTCTGGGCTTTTTAATCTTGAATGACTTGGAAAGCAGTATTAAATGCGTAATTACAGAGGAATGAATCAAATGTACTGTACGTTAAAGAAGCAGTTAATACGCACTAAGAGTAGTCAGGCGACTAACATTTGACTCCTGCAGACCACAGAGACTTCTTTCCATGTCTCGAGAAAAGCTTACATATTCTATACAAAACGCCATCTTGTTGGAAGGAAAGTTATTTTCCAGAACTGAAAATTGTTAGTATGTAAAGTGAGGGGTATCAATAAAGAGTCCCAAATATGACCAGATTACAACATAATAGTGCACATAATTTACTACACAACTGCATTAATTATTTCTATTCTCATATAACAACCAAATACTTCTCTATGAAATTATTAGTTGTAAAGGCACGTACTGAGAATCAACATCGGAATCTACAAGTATCACTAGCAAGCGAGATGGCGCAGCGATATCACGCTGGACTCGCATTCGCGAGGACACAATGTTCCATTCCACGTTCCGGCAACTCTCAATTTGGATTTCCATGCTTCCCCAAAATAGACCCAGGCGAATGCTGAAATTGTTTCATATCAAAGGCCATGGCCTATTCCTCTTCCAATTCCGGTCAATGTGTCACATTGTGTATCATCGTTTCTAATGGCCTCGCTGTCGACGAGACGTTTGCAACATTGATAAAAAAAATCACGCTTAAAAATCACACAGGATGAGTCAGGATGGAGTGAGTTAATTAGGTGTGGTGATAACTAGTCAAATTTGTTTAAATGTTCCGCAAATTGAATTATAGTGAAAGTAATGTTACCCTGAAAATCTACTTTTTTAGTAGATAACATGTTATAAAATCAAATTGCCATTTTATATTAAACACGTATCTAAAGCTGAATGGTTACAAAGCAACGAAATAACAAGTAGTTTTTTATTTAATTATAAAGAAATGAAATTTTGAAGACGAGTTTCAGGGTAGTATTTCACTATAATTAACTATACGGAAAAATTGCAAAACATACATTTGATTTTTTCTTAAGCTATGACTAAGCGAAATTAACTCGCTCCGGCCTGAATCACCCGTACGTGTGCCTGTGGGTGCGTGAGTGTGTGTGTCTACACATATCGACTTGTGATTAAATCAACTATCTCATGAATGTCTTCATAATATAAGTTGATTTAAATTATAATGGCCGTGTAGCCATCGCCCTTTCCATTTGTTACGAAAGCTATAGCTTAGCTAAGAGAATGATGATTCTAAGTGCAAGTACCACAGACCGAATTCACAAAGAAACTGGCTTGTGTGTGGAGCTAATAGCGTACGTGTGACTCATAAAGCAAGCCAGATAAATAATCGTAACTCAGTACTTTGCCGCATCGCAGATTTGTAGCTCCAAGCAATACGGAAGCGGCTAGACCTCTCTCCTCCCATTAAGGCGACACGGGTTCGACTCTCGGTTTCTCGCATGTAGGAATCGTGCCGGACGATGCCGCTGGTCGGCGGGTTTTCTCGGGATCTCCCGTTTCCCCCACCCTTTCATTCCGGAGCTGCTCCATTCTCACCAGCGTTTAAGACCTAGATGTTAAGTGCTGACGAAAATTTCTTCACGCCTCACTCACTCCAGGCCATACGAAATAGTAATAACTATGTCTCACTCTTATTTGTTTGGAGATTTAGGAGATGTGTGAATTTTAAGAGGCCAGCTACGTATTTATTTATTTTTTCAAAATAAAAAAGTTATGTACTGTGATTATTAACGCGCTTTAGATTTCATTTTATGATCTTCTCGCTTTAGAAATCGATCTGTATTATAGTATACCTATTATAAATTGCAAGATTTTATAAAAAATCGTGCAAAGCACGCATTTTTTATTAACTTGTTTAAATTAAATTCATAGAGTTGTACCGACAAATAGTTGTTTGTTAAACTGTTGTGCCGTTACTTTTTATATCATTAAATATAACATATTTACGAACACAGACAACATAATCTAGGAGCATTTGTCATCATATTACTACGGGGGTGACATATTTGCCGAGTAAAAAAGACACAAGGGTAGTTCGGAGACGCCAACTCCAGAAATGTATTACATTACATTTAAACTGAAGTGTAGTTACAAAATTAGTTACATAAATAAACGAGTTACTAAAACGAACTTAAATTTGCGATAAACGTCTTTATGTTTACGTAGTTATAAGTTGTATATATTTGAAGTAAGCACCTAGTATTTTTCATGTTGGTACTACGCAATTCCGCGTAGATAGTCGCGAGAGATGTTGGCATGGCTGAGCAAGTCTGGACAGAGGTAAAAGTTAGTGTTCGGTATGCACACAGGAGTGCAGGGACAATACTCTCCTACCTCCCCCTGCGCCTTCTTACACTATAGCGACGAGAACAACAGGTGGTGGCACTTGAGCGGCGCCATGCCAGTGTCACGCCACCTTCCACACTGCTCTCCTCTATCACAACAAATATACCTTTCAAGCGACTTATCTTATGTGATGATTATTTTTACTTTATGCCAGCCATCAAACAATGACGTTCTAATATTAAGAGACGTCGTCGATGGAAAGACTGATGTAAGTTGAGCGGCATGCGCTTAGACTTGGCCTGATTGTACTCTTAGTTCTGATAACACCAACGTCTACCTAGTGACACTAGTACATTAGTACAGGACATGGTTGCCAACATGTGTATTCACGTACATATCACTGACCCAAACGCATCGATTTTCTATGAATTAATTATGTATTATTCATTCTCCTGTAATAACTGAAAGATTACAACATATAAACATTACATACAATTTGTATATTCCTGTAAAATTATGGTTGAGTACGTCGATAGAATTACGATAAGATAGAAAAGCCGCGATCATGTTTAAAAATTGTATTGCCCCGATTCCTTGGAAGCCATGTAGCTTGCAGTAAAGTCAATACCTTTGCAAATATATGTACTTCGCTTGTAAGAAAACATTTCTTGGAGCAAAGCTTCGATAAAATGTATTTTCGTGTTGATAAGATGATTATGAAAATTCAATTTAACGCTATGTTGGTCTCAAGTACGTTAGAAATTCGTGTACAGAACTATAATCTAAAATAGCCAAAAAAAGAAATTGTATGTTCTCCTTGAGCACATTTTTAAAAGAAACCCCTTCGTTATTGGAATTGCACTGTCTATGAAAGAAGGAAGATAATATTTCTAACTGTTGATATGCCAGTCTCTTATAACTGCGGTAAAAACACGAGTGCTCGACATGAGTGTTCGACTTGAAGCTAGAGAAACGTGGGTTTAAAACATTCTGGGGTCTAGCCAGTTTGTTATTCAACTAGTTTTATGTAACAAGATTTCACAGCATTGAATCAAGGGCGTCAAATGTCAATTTCTCTCTCTATTACTCGCTCTCTCTCTATCTCTCGCTCTCTCGCTCTCTCGCTCTCTCACTCTATGTCTCTCTGTCTATCTATCTCTCTTTGTAAGGGGCCGCGGTGATCGAGAGGTTAGACCACCAAGGCGATCCAGGTTCGATTCCCGGCGAGGTTGGTCCCCGGATTTTCGCATATGGGAATCGTACCGGACGATGCCGCTGGTCGGCTGGTTTTCTCGGAGATCTCCCGTTTCCCCCGCCCATTCATTCCGGCGCTGTCCATACTCACCTCATGTCACCCTTCACCAGCGCTAAAGACCTCGATATTGAGCGCTGACCAAAATCTCTCACTCACTCTCTTTTGTATCTATCTCTGTCTGTGTGTATTTTTTCTTCTCTCTCTCTCCCTCCCTATTTCTCTCTGCCTCTCTCTCGATATAAGTGACAATCTAAATCTACTTTAGTGTTCCACTAACACTCAAAGAATGGATGAAAAGACGTACAGACTTAATGTCCGGACAAACCCTCGCTACAAATACGAATAAAGGGACACTGAAGTCCATTTGTACTATGTATCATGTTTAACGGCGATGTTCGACACGTCAATGAAAGAACACAGAGCCATTATTCAATTTTAATGTGATTGGTTAAAATCGTTCTTGTGATTGGACTTCATTGGTTACATTGAATAACTACAGTGCTGTGCTAAAGTTTGTTTCATGTGGCTTCATCAATCCAGCCTAATCTTCAAAATGCAGACGGTGTTTGTATGTGACAACTTTTAGAACATGTACTAGGTACATTATTCTACGTTAAGCGTACACACATTTCCATTTATGTAGTATTTTCATACTTATACGTGTATATACCAACATACTTATACTTTAGATGTAGTAAATTGCGTTACATATGTGAAAAAAATTGCCTTTGAATAACAAAATGCAGTTGAAGAACATGCCTACGTGGTATTTTTATAATGGCCAAAACTAACCAGGTACACAAGCTATACAAGCTAATTCATACAAAATATTGTCATAATACACAGGAGAAATCTGAATGGTCGTACGCCATCTGGATGTGTCCGCCTTACACTTCGTAGACATATACGATATTGACTATGTTATTTTATGTTTCGTTGTAGTATTTACCACTAAATATTAGTTGAGCGACAAAATTTTCTAACCGATAAAACGAAAATTAGCTGTCTGAAATAAATTAGTAGACTTTATTGCGGGAAATGAAGGTTATTGAAAAAGAAAGCATTTGATATTAGCTATCCGCTTTAAATAGAAAATTTTTTTCGTAATGTGTTTATTCAAGTTGCTACATACTTGCAGGCTGTCAGAACAAACGAGCTTTAAAATAGCAAAATAGGTGATCTCTGTCATCTCACTTGGTTTGTAATAATACTGGTGAGCCATGCATACGTTGCGAAGATAGTATTTAATAAAGATGCTAGCGCAGTGAGCACAACTTTACAACACAACAGTACTGCTTGAAGAATCACAGCACGACTAACAAACACTGGGATGACTCACTGAAACTATTTACGAACACTTAGGTAAGTATGGTATTAATGTTGTGTCTTGGTTGTGAGATAAAATATCTTAAAACAGAGTGTTTGATCATGCGGTAACACAGTTGAATCTTATTCGGGAAGTTGTTAACTGGACCCCAACCAAACGGCGTGATTTTCCATCCACATTATTAGTTTTCTAGTAAATGCTGTCTTAATTAACTGTCCATTGTGGAGCATCTTTCTCCAAAAGGGAAATTTTTTCCTCGTGTTGCTAGGAGCAATAAAACAATCAAATAAAAGTATTTACCTAGAAAAATTGTGTGATTTATTCAAAGTTCATTTTTAAAGTTGTAAAATTATTTTGAACAGATTGTGTATACTGTGACACTTAACCCTTCCCCAGCAAACACCTCCCACCCTCCTTCCATCCACACACATACATTTACAAATACCACGACGTATTACTTTCTCTCGTGGGCAACACGTATATTTTACACCGATAAAGAAAGTGTCATGTCGAGAGGTTTCTGTTTAAACGTTGGGCGGTACTGTTGTCATCTGATTTGTAAAGCGGAGGTTCGCAGAGTATCTAAAAATGAATCTTATACAGATACATTTTAAAATATTTGATTAATTTTTGTAACATAAATTCAACGTGTATTAGCTAGAATGTAAACATAAACGAAAACCCTCGTTCTTCATAAACGTTTCGTCCCGAAACCATATATACAGTATGTCCAGAAACAACCGTACAATAACCACACCCCTCGGATCCTGGGCTAAGTTGGAGACAAACATTTAGGTTGCAAAATGTTATACGAGCTCAGTGTGGCAAAACTACAGGAAGAAAATCCCCTCTATCATTCCATGTACAGGTATTATTTTATGTGTGTTACGTCGAGTAAACGTAGAATCATATTTAGGCTACTCGGGATTTTAACTTGCACCCATAATATGCAGGTCAGAATAGTAGTAATAAGATAAGTAAGATAAGCAAGATAAGCAAGATATCTGTGGAGCGCAAGAGGGGACTAACTACAGGGCCACATTGCACACGTAAAATGTCATCGTACAACATTTTGTCACTGACATTTCCTTCTCCAATTCAGTCCAGGATTCGCGTGTTATGCTTGTTTCTGGACATCCTGTATGTAAACATGCATATACCTATATTCTAAGTCGGTATTTAAATTATAAACAAAACGTTACCGTTGTTTTCATATCTGGCTTGTTTTGTCATTAAGTCAATAATTTAAAAACTTTTTATGTGTGAAAATCGAACATATATGCTGCAGAAACAGCACAGAGCAATTTAGGTGCACAAAAACGAAAATTCAACTCTTAAATAATTTTTTTAATTGCTCCGCTGAAAACCCAATGTTAATTTTGGGGCGTTGAAAGCAACAAAAAATATGAACACCATAAACTGATTGAGTTCGGATCACGCCACGGTATGTCCATAACCTCTAGTCAGTGATATAACTTTTGTGAAAACAAACAAGATTGTTTCTGACCTAATGACATTCGTAATTTGTAATCTTGCATAATGAGCTGCAGTATCTATCCACTTAATCCTTTGAAAATTTTCACATTTATTAATTGTGAATAACAGATAAGCTTATTGTCAAGTCCAGTATAACTACCATAACTACAACGGAAATATAATCGAAATTCTAACCAAAATACATATTTTTTGCCCTCACATGTATAGGCATAGAAGTTGTACCTAACCCCTCTGCCTTATTTACATCTAAAGGTAAGTATAAAATGCCACTTCCAATGACAGCACGTTAATAATCTAATAAAAACATAGTCTAAGTAAAATATAAGTTGACATGACTGCGTACATGTCCGTCTTTGTTCACTTCCTGTAAGAGTCATCACGGCTCTCGTACGCAAATAACACCAGCTACCCAAGAAGGAAGTAGGTCAAACTTGATCTTCCGCTCTCCTGCAGAACAAATCGGTTGAGGGACGACTGAACTGTCAGAATAGTTTGAACTGCGGTCCAATTCACTTCCGTCACCTTATTTTTAGACTTTTCGTATAATCTGGCACATACTTTAGACAGTCAAATTACTCTGAATGGTTTTTACAACGTCACGTTATTTGAATCCACTCGGGAAAGTAGATAAAAACTTAAATTATTTTACATTTGTTAAAAATAAATGAGCACAATTAAATACGTTAATGTTTAGGCATATCAACGACAATAAAGCAACTCTGTAGACGCAGAAAAATAAAAAGCGGTACACAGGGGCGTCATTTCAAGTTTTTCTTGGGGGGGGGGGGGCAAGATTTTTTTCGGTGACAGTGACTTTGTTGCATCTTTTTATTAATTAAGCATATATAAATTAGAAACTTTAATAATAAAACTTAATTTTTATGTGCTTAAGTTAGCATTATTTAAATAACAAAATACAAAAATATATTTTATATACTTTGAAATTTTTAAATACAGGGGGGGGCATTTGCCCCCCCCCCCCAAATGATGCCCCTGGCAGGACAGCTACGTGATTTTTTGAGGTAAGCCTAGTCAACATGTTAAATATGGCCTTCATTGCAAAGATTAATAAAAACTCTACGCTACACATATCACGTGTGGAAAGTCACGAAATAGTTGTAAGATTCATGTTCGCGTGACATGAAACTGGTGAGGGAAAATCAGACACTATTACACATGTTTTGAACTGTGTGTGAAGCCGGACACTTCAGCTCGTCTAAGTTTGTACTTTCAATGGAAACTCTCCAAGTAATATTTCTCCGGCCTTTGAAGTAGCAGTTAAGTGCCGTTTCAAAAATACTAACCTCTGGTGGGATGTTTCAAGTTTCAACCAAAGCTTTAGAGTTCTACTTGTATCTTACCACGCAACTATTTCCTCGGCAGCGTGCTACTGAAAGAAACGTTATGAGAGAAGACACTAACCCAGTACCTTTTCATAATCAATAAGTAAGTTTAACTTAATCAACGTGCCTTGTACGTTCGGAGCTGCATGGAAAATAAAATGCAAAATTTTGTACGCGCAAATATATTCAGCTTAGACTGTCGTTTGAAAATATGCATTCCATGCCACTTGTACAACATAAAAATTGTAAACAGAACTATATTTTCGTAATTTCGCTGTTTCTCTCTCAAGATACTACAAGGCACTCAACGTTCACGTGTTGCATACCTCTGAGGGGTGGACCACCAGCGTACCACTTTTACAAGGTTGTAGCCATTGTTGACATCGTCGACGTCTTGTGTGCATGTATGCACATGTATGGTTAGGAATGACATAACACTCAACTCGTGTGTTGCCGTCATTGCGAAGAAAAAGAAGTAATTGGAGTATTAATGAATCTGGCTCTTAAGGGATGTATTTCGAGAAAATAGAAGCCTCGACTAACAAAACACACTCTACAATACAATTAGTGGTCAGAAACTCATGTATCAGGGATCAGTAATCGAATCATTTGGAAGACCGAAGGAACTCGCTCATCGAGAGTTATGTTCCATAGTTCAGAAAGTGAGGTACATCCCATGACTGAGCGTGCCTAAACTGAATGCAACTGTGAAACCGGCAACTGGTAAATAAGCACGTTATGTGAAGTTGTTAAGATACAGCACCAGACAGGATACAGTACACGAGGCTTAGAAAAAAACGAATTAATGAGTCGATTAAATCATGACCGTAGAATGAAGTTTGCTGATACCTGCACGTAAATGAGCAGAAAGAGTTCGGCGACCAAGTTAATTTTAACCAATAAAAATATTACAGTCCGACAGAATCCAGAATGTTTATAGGAGAAAATGACGTATCTAACACTCTCCCCCACTGTAAACCACGATAGTGGAATCACCATGCTTTGGAGTGCACGTCGTCCAAGGTAGTGGGGGCATTAAACTTATAGACGGTTTAATAGTGGACGGTAAAGTTTATCACACAATTTTAAAGCAAATGTGAACAAAGTACGTGCAAATTGAGTTTATTGTAGTTCGTTGTTTTTCAGTAGGACGACAATAAACATTCAGCAGCAAAAAATTGGGAGTGGTTATCTGGAATATTCCAGAACATTTTTAAAATCCCACCGCAATCGGCATACTTTAATAATACAGAGACTTTTTAGGCCATTTTGAAAAGAAATGTTTGCAAAGGAGTCGTGTCATTAAAAGCACTAAAACAGGCGGTCTTTCAGGAACGCGACAATATTATGTCCGCTACACGCCAACGGCTCGTGAATTCCGTGTAGTAGAGGCGTCAGAAAGTCATCAAATGTAAAGGATACACCAAGGGATACTATAGTACTTGCTTAATTATCGCTTCACTGTCTTCAAGTGCGTGCCTGCGCATATAAGCATTTAAGTGCTATTTAGTTTATTTTCTGAGGGAATTTATTTACCACGTTTTAACAGTTAATCGTTATACCGTGAATACTTATTCAAACTACTGCATAATCTGATGTATTTACACGTCTAGAATTTTGTATCATATTTGTTTCGCAGCTCACAAAACATGTTAGTTAAATGCTGTAGCTAGGTGGCTGAAGGGTTAAACGTAATGGCTCGAAATTTAAGTATATCACGTTCACATTGCTTGCTTGACGGTATTGTTTATATTTTTGTTTCATAAATATTATCAAATTAAACAATTATTTTACAAAATAACTGTAGTAAATTAATGTGTTTTATAGTTAACCAATTTTATAATTTAAAAATGTGTAATTGTTGTTAAACTATCTAATTAACAGTAATAAATAATACCTGCTAGCATTAGAGAAAGAAAAAATCAACGTCATGAATTACGAAAATAAATTTCGCGTCAGGTATTGCTGTCTTCTGTGTTCAGTACCTCAAGATAAGCTACCATCGCTCTTTACACGACACTTGAAACCACATGAGAGCCGAGTAAACGGAACCTTTGGCAACCATTGTTAGTCATGAAGGTGGCGACAAAAGAGTAACGGTAAAATTTTTGCAGGAGCTTCGTTCTCACGTGCAGACAGAGTCACAGTGTAAACAAGCCTAACATTCCACGTTAAAAGTTTGGTCTCGCGTCAGCGCATTACTGCGAAACATTCCCTTTGACAGCATAGCTGTAATCAGCGAGAAATCGTCCCTCTAAATGGCGAACCAACTTCAAAACCATAGCAGCTACCCTGGCAGTCGTTTTGGTGGCAACTTTACATAGTAAGACATAAAACTTTGTAATTTGTACAGTACAGAGTTCTTAACGTGTTACGAAGCAAAATCTTGTAGATTTAATTACTATGGCTCGGAGTTGGAGACAAGAAGAAAAAATGGCATATTCTGTTTTAAGAGAACCCTTCCAGAATTCGCCTGGCGTGGTTTTGGAAAATGCGTAAAACCAAACTCAAGACAACAGGAAAAGGAATGTAACCGGGTCGTCCCGAATGCGAGTCCAGGGTTTCATCACTGTCCCAACTCGTGCGGTGCACGGATAAGAAATACACAAAAGCAACATTAAGTGAATCACTCCGCTTTTAATTGTACGGTCATCCGCCAAACCTGGATTTTAACATTCCGAGCATACTGTAAATTTGTTTCTGTGAGAGTCTTCAGAATTTATCCATTAAGTCATGTCTACTGTTGACGGTTAACTTCGATTTACATCAGCAGATTTTCAATTGGCACCATTGATTGATTTTAAAATCGCTCAGGCGTGTTTGTAAGATTCTTATTAATATTTTTATAAGACGCCAATTAAAACCGGGGGGAATTTCGAGTCCTGTCAGATATAGTGTAGTTGAAAATACTGCTTAAGAACACAGGTAATATTACGGGATCTGTCACTGAACTAGTTAATATTGTCTTTGTTCAAATAGCAAATCGTGAGTGCAGTTGAAGTGTGTAGTAGAGAGTATGCATGTGTTCTCAGGTGACTGGCAAGTAAAGAGTACGCAACCAGGACATGAGGTACCAGATGACAAGAGGCTGGTACTTACAGGCGCGCACCTGCGCACATCTGTGCTGATCGCCAAGCCGGCCTGCGATGATTCAGACGCTTCGCTGGCACAGGTTCAATCGCACCGCACTCAAGCCAAGCCAACTACCTCCACTCCCTCTCTCACCATCAACGTTCACATCTTCTCGTGGCAAAGGTCGACGTCTCGTTGACTTCTCAGCTTCAGTCCCATCCAAGATTTTTACATACATCCCGACCTACCTGCTAATACAGTAACCATCATTTCTATTTGACACTTCGTTCAGGACTCCTTCTCACATTTCCTACATTAACAGTACGTAATATTTAGTCTTCTTGATGCAATACAAAAGGGTGAGAGAGAGATTTTGGTTAGCGCTTAACATCGAGGTCTTTAGCGCTGGTGAAGGGTGACATGAGGTGTGTTATGGAACAGCGCCGGGATGAAAGGGCGAGGGAAACGTGAGATCTCCGAGAAAACCTGCCGACCAGCTGCATCATCCGGCACGATTCCCACTTGCGAAAATCCAGAGACTGACACCACCGGGAATCGAACCCGGATCGCCTTCGTGGGAGGCGAATGGTGTGACCATTCGGCCACCGCAGCCTCGCGATACAAAAGGGAAATACAGACGCAGCACGGCACGGCTTATACAAAGTAGCCTACAATATCTTGTAGACATGATGCTTGTACAACATAAACACTAAATATAGTGCAATAAGAGAGAGAGAGAGTGTAGGGGGAAGGTTTGAAACTTTGCGTTTACTTCGCCGCCTAAGCAAAACATGTTTTGTCAGAAAGCAGATGTTCGGAAATAGCAGTTACTGTGTCGCTAGAATAATGAATAATTTTTCCGCCGTATCGATGGTGACCTACTGACAGCTATATTTCGCGTTCAGCAAACTTTATGTTCATATCGACATTCGCACACCCTAAAAATTAATCATGTTCAATTTCCTTCCATATTAAAATGAATCAGCAAATCTTCAGCTTACGATACAAATACATCTGCATGTTTACAATGCAACGACAAGAGTAAATAGTTTCTCTGGTTGCAAGTCTTTCAGGCGGCTCCAAATCGGGTTCAAAATACTTATTGGTTGCTCCCGATTTTTGAATTTTTGGAAACGTGGCAGGCACCCACGCTTTTCTTGCCCCAATTCTCCATCGCTGTTCCATCCCCTCCTCTTATCGTTCTCACGAACGCCCAAGACATCCACGTTTAGCACTCATTAAAAATGTTAAGTACATTTGAGGTTTACCGGGCAGTTTTACGAGAAATCAAGATGCTTAGCCATAACAGTAACTAGGTTCGTGCCAGTGTTAGACTTTACAGGTATCTGAAGGATACAAACTGCAGGAAAACAGGTAATAAGTAGGTTGTTCCAAATACTTGCTTAATTTACCGCTAAAAAACAAAAGAAATGTCGCAAGGTAAAAATTGCTGGTTTCATTCTTAAATACTTGCTATTTTTTATAAAAACACTATGTGATGAATTTAGATTTTTGTTGCTTAGTATTTCTAGCCAAGTTAATTGGACTTTATGTCTCGTCGACAGATCACAGACGGGGAGACACAACATACATAGTACAATGACAGGAGTTGGAAGAGGAGTCTGCAACGGTCTACAATACGAAACCATCCAAGAATTCGCCTGGAGAGATTTTGGCAAACCATGGAAAACGGAAATCAGGATGGCCGGAGCCGGGGATTGAACCCGAGTCCTCCTGAATGCGGGTCCAGCACGTTACCGCCGCCTCAGTATTCTAGGAATTATATTTCTAAACGCGCATAGTATGCTTCTACCAATTATGTTTCCTCGCGTTTACGGACTGTGTTCCACACCGCATATACCTGCTAAGACTAATCCGTCTGCATGATGAATGCATTGTCTTGTTTTCGCGACGTTTATGAAATGGCCAACGTCACCTTTCTGCAACAAATAGTGGGACAACGGCTTAGTCAAAAGGTTGAGTCCTATAGCGTACCACACATTCTCTATATCTGCACCTTGACAGCCAGGTATGACGAGCAATCGATTGCTGAAATTAAGGCTTCAATATGAACTTTATCGATTACTGCTTCGGTATACCGGCTGTTGCGTGAACCAACCTGCTGCCGGCCAGAATCCTTGGCCAAGTAGCTGAGAATTGTCGTCGAAGGTTTTCATTCGTGCAAATGTGCAGTCAAAGGCAATCGCGATTATCGAAACAGCGTGCACATAAAGCGGTCGTAAGAATTTTGCCAGTGTGAATTTGAAATCGTTGAACTAGTTTTGCTGCCAAAATAAAGTAGAGCTCTTCTGATACAACAATGTATTATTTGCTACTAAACTGTTAAACCAATTAGGTAACGATTTTGAAAGGTACCAGTGTGAAATGCCACACTTTCGATAAGAAAACAGGAAGCGGAAATTTATATCAAAACTACTATTTCGACAAATACTAAAATGTCTTTAGGCCTAGACGACTGGCAAATTTTTTGTTCTTCACAATTATTGCTTGTGATTTTAAAACACACTTAAAAATAAATTTCGATGAAATAAATTACTTATTTAATTTAATTTAAATGCTAACATTAAAACTAAATATACACTTTTGATTCTTGACACTACATGATCAGCTTTACGTAGCAGTTACACGAGCTACGAACGAGTTCCGATAGCAGTCTATTTTCATTCAAAGTAAACTAGTTTCATATGTAGCTTAGAACAACATATCTTGTTTCTGCTATCGGCTGATTCGAGTGATAAGCCGTGAAACAAATATGGCTGTTTTCTGTACGACACTCTGCACTCTTAAAATTATGTATATTTTTATATTTAAAGTATTCACATTTGTTATATACGCGTATCAAAATTGTAGGTAGTTGCTATGTTATAATAAAAATTTCACAGACGTTGAGTGTAGATGTGTTAGTAATAAAACACGGTGCATTTTTATTCCCAAGTTTATTTAGGTTAGAATGTTAATTTACTGTATTCGGTTTCCGCAAATTTCTTTTTGTTATTTAGGCGTGTGACCTCGCAAAAATATTTAGTTCTAACCACCACCAAACGTGGCTGCCGAAAGTGTTCAACTGAACATGCTTGAAGACATCTAGTTTTAACAGTTTGTCAATTTTACCAGCTTTCATTTTCCGTAACTACTTTGCAACGAAATATGTGAGGAAATGAGAAAACCGTCAATCGTTCCGATATTCATCGATATTTAGTTTTGAAAATATACATGTAAACACATATCAAAGACTTCCCTTCACTTAAATAATGTGTATGCTGCAATATATTTTTTTTCCTAGATAAGTTCGATTTTTTAGATATTCTATTTGAAATAGCTCACGTCGTGTCAAATCTGAATCTGGTATGAGTACCAACCTTCACCAGCTGTTTCTCGTAAATAACGTAACATATACGAGTCAGGTACGACAAAAATTTCTTATGTTGGCAATGCACAAAACCACGCTCTTCAACAAAAGAAGTTTTCTTTTTTGACAACATTTTTGACAATGATCGTAACAATATTACATGCCGACATGAAACGTATTATTTCGTAAGTATTCTGAGGATGTTGTTCTTTACAAAATTCAGATGCGGAAGTAGAAACTAACGCGATGAAAATCACCTACAACATCGCTGTTATTTTAGCGGAAGTTGCCCGCCCCATCACCTTATTGGCTAAAATAGCACGGACAAAAAAATAAATTTACAAACGAGGTGTTTGCATATCAGCAAATCAACGAAGATGACATGTGTCAAACGGCCATTAAAATTTTATATGGGAATTCAAGTTGGAAACTGTATCTTGTGGACACGAGACTTATAAACTACGAAGTAGTTTTATCTCCAGAAACAATGTTGTGGTCAGCATATTAATACTGTCAACAGAAAATAATTTTGCAAGGTGAACTCGAATGAAAATACAAGATGTTCGTTATTAGGCGTTATGCCTCGTCGACAGCGAAGTCATTAGAGACAGTTTACACATAACTTTGCACAAGGGCAGAAACTAGAAGAGGAATACACCATGTCAGATATTAAGGAACCGTCCCAGCATTCACCTGGAGAGACTTCCGGAAACCTTGGAAAACTTAAGTTAGGATGGTCAGATACGGGAATCGAACCTATGCCGTCCCGAATGTGAGTCCAACGCTACCTCGCTTGGTAAACAATATATTTTTGGTGCGATACTCTGCCGCTAAGATTGCCTCAGTTATACCTCCTACACGTAGTACTCCCAAGTATAAATGTGCGCACGTGCTTCATTTGAACGTAAGTTGTCTAGAATAAATGGGCAGTTATATTATAATCAGAAGTGTTGCGTGAAGGTTTCCACCAGCTAGAGGCAGTGAAGTGGAAGTAAATATGAGCAACCCTGGTCCGCACATTAACAATAATACTGCATTTATGCGCAGAGCACATGAACTAACGTGCAGTGCTTTCGTGGTCGTTTTTTTTTCTATGGTGAACCCATATAATAAGTAGGTAAAATATAACACAAATTCAAACGAATGGTTATATATATTTTTCTTTTCTACGGATCATAATGGTATATTGTCCTGAAAACAACAGTCAGAAAAAACCGTTGTTATCCTCTTGAAGTGCCCAAAACATGTCTATAATTGGCGCGTTATATTAAAGAAAACCGGAATCATAGTTTGAAGTGCCTTTTCTTATGTCAAGTAAAGGAATTAGGAAAAAACTTAACAGTTTCACACTACAGCATCGTACATGCGACAGGCGAGGACTTCACAAGAGGCTGGGTATAACTCTGGTTTAATTTATTTTTCAGTTTTTAGAAATTCTGAGAAGAATAATGGACATCTAATTACTATCGCTGAGATTACATTAACATTACTGTACCAAAGATACCATTGTTTGAACATATAATACGCCAGCAATGAGTCAAGCAAATCAAGAATAAAAATTAACTGCCGAACTATTTATCGCAGCATAGTTATACGTTAACAGTTCTACTGCCAAGCCTCAACTGTAGTGCAACATTATAACTTACGCTAAAATCGCAAATTTCACACTTTTCATCTCAGAATTAAAAAAGAAAAAAGAAAATGTAAATAAACGTAACCATGGCGAGCGACGCCGAGTCTCAAGGGCTCAGGCCACGAAACACAGTGTCCACTTGTTTGCTGCAAGAAGATATTTGCAAGCAATTCTTCCATATAACATGTTAGAAAGCCACCATGTCGCCTGCGAGAGAAGATCCCTATTGCCGTTGTGTATGTCTCAGAATACAGTGACGCACTTCTGACGATAACAACGTCACTAGCATGTATTCTGAGCAGTATGATCACGTTCAAACAGCAGTGGTAAGTTTAAGAAGAAGTTTCTTTGATTCAGCAACTAGTTCTAGCTGAAAGGAAGTACATTGTCGCTAATATGTTGCCAGTTCGGCGGCGAATCTTACTGGTAGCACGCAATTCATAACTAGCCTACTATCGCTCTTTATTTCACACGCATACTCTGAAAAAATAATTGTAATTTAAGCAAAAACTATTTTGGAAACTAGTCTTCAGCACAATTTTGTTGCACTAAAATAATCAGTATAAATGTACAATTAAATTATTCAAAACTATACAATGATTTCAATTGTTTCCTAGCACGTTTCTTGCCGATTTTACAATATTTGTAGTGTGACAAAATTTGAACTTTGGCTACCAAGTCTTTAAATTATATTTTACACAATAAAATATGTACCATAAAATGTGACCGAAAATCGAGTATATAAGTTTACAATATTCCGTTTGTAAAAGTGGGGGAGAAAAGTCTGACAAGGATTGAGCTCGCGACTACCGAATGCTAACGAAGTACGACACATGACTGCCAAAGGAAAAAAGGGACCAAAATTTTTCGTGTTCACATTGAAAGCATTTTTTCCCAGGTTCGTTGGCATCTGAACTAAGTAGCGTTTCTGAGCGAGTGAGAGATTTTGGTCAGCGCTTAACATCGAGGTCTTCAACGCTGGTGAGGGGTGGCATAAGGTGAAAATGGAGCGGCGCCGGAATGAAGGGCGGCGGAAACGGGAGATCCCCGAGAAAACCCGCCGACCAACGACAACATCCGGCATGATTCCTACAAGCGAAAATCCGGAGATCGGTCCGCCGGGAATCGAACCCGGATTGCCTTGGTGGGAGGCGAGAGGTCTAACCCCTCGACCACCGCGGCCCCTGTAGCGTTGCTGAATATAAATCTGTGGTCACAAGTCTTAAACTACTCAGGTCAATGTTACAAGTAATTACACGAATGTTTATTTCATTTTGGCTGACAACTAATTCTGAGTTGCTATTTGAAGCCCAATTATTAGTGATAGCAATAATGTACAGGAACAATATTATCGAAACGTTTTTCGAAATTACGTTGTTTTGTGTGTGTTGTCGTGGTGTAACAGCATTATTATTTTCTAACTAGAGGTTTGGTAGGAAACTTATAAAAACATATAATTTTAACTAATTATTGAAAACAATTTTTTTCGTTAGTGTTATTATGCGAGTAAAAAGAACATTTCACTAGGGCTCCACTGTAGCGTACAGAACGCGTGGAATTTGAGGACGGGCGACTACGTCTGCCGTCTGCCAACTACAAATAGCCAATCCAAGCATAAATTGATATTGATTTCGCACGACAGCTTCCTGTCAATTGCTTTGCCCCAGAATATTTAAAAATGGCAACAAAATTCTCCGGAAACTGGTGACGAGCTCACTTTGGACGGATCATTCATTGGTATTTTCGGCTGCACTGAACAGTAGTGACAACCATCTGTCCAGGGAGACTGATTAAGGTGAATGGTGGAATGAACTATTGTATTGGCCAACTTTTCATCACTTCTAGCTATTCAGTAACCATATCGACATTAATGAATAATCTACATTTCTTTACGTTCTTAAATAGTAACTAACGTTTTTTTTTATTTTGTAAGAACTTCTGATAGGTAGATAATATATAATTACCTTTTTTAACTTCAAAGTTCAGAAAAATATAAGAAGAAACCACTCTCAAACAATGCAAACAGGCGTTGAAGATGATGATGATGATTATTATTATTATTATTATATTTTATAATAGTTGGTAACCATGAAATTTGAAAGTATAAGACATCAGTGCATCATCTATCTAAAGAGGTACACGTTTCTGGAAATCTTTCCATATTTCTTGAACTAGTGAGTTGCAAATAAACAAACGCATATCATCCAGCACGAGTGATATACGAGCGAAACAAAGCAGATGTTCATACTTATAGATGTATGCAACAGTGATTACTGCTACATATTTTAGCACGGGATTGTAAATTGGACTGATTTATGCGAGGAAGGGAGTAGCAAGAAAGCTCGCACGAAGGTGAACACTTAAGACCAACACGAGGAAACCAGTGGCTTGATATCTGAGACATCAAAAGTAGAGATGATGGTTTATCGCGGGAAAACTTGACTGTTTGCTGGGTTTCAATGTACGTTCAGTTTTTGAAACGATGACTGTCTTTCGCTTGTACGGGGAGCTGTTGCCCTATTTGACTAAGTCAATAAGAGTACCGCTATTGTACCATACAGGATGAGTCGGGAGGAAAGGTGCATACTTTGAGAGGTGATAGTACTGGTGATTCTGAACAAAACGTTTCTAATAAACATATGACCTTTCTTAACCGTTTCACAGATACCGAGTGAAAACAACAAGGAACGGGATAGGTGCATGTGACGGTAAATCACGCTACTGTTATCTTATATTGTGTGTAATTTTGTACATTTCCACACTGTGGCGCTCTAAGCATGGTGCAGTTGTTTACCTCAGTCTCAGTCCTACAGTGCTTGCCCTAGTATTGGGAACTACAGTGTTGTTACGTGTACAGTGAATACAGTTCAGTGTAGTCAAAAATGCCACAGGTCTTCCCACATGCAGAGTCTGATGACATGATGTTTGTCTACGGTTTCTCAGATGGGAATTCCAGAGCCGCTGTTCGTCAGTACGAACGACGATTTCCTAATCGCAGAGTTCCAGATAGCAGGGCGTTTGCAAGATTTCGTGACCGTGGTACGCTTCCCAGCGTAAATGTATCCGAACGCCCCGTACAACGAGCTCTTAATAAAGTCGAGAACATTCTTCAGGTACTAGAACGCAGCCCAACAACTAGCTCGAGACGAATTGCTGCTCAACTTGGCCACCGAGGTCACCTGATCCTACCCCATTGGGCTACTGTGTGTGAGGTTGGCTTAAAAGCGAAGTCTACACGCGCAGGGTGGACACAAGAGAGGAACTTCTCGCTCGTATTTACCATGCTTGTGCTCAAGTAAAGCAATGTACTAATGAGCTCAGATCAGCAACACAGCAGCTGTCTATCAGAGCAGCAAAATGCATTGTAGTTGGTGGTGGAGTGTTTGAACATGTTTTGTGTGGAAATGTACACAATTAAATTAAACATACGATAACAGTATCGTGAATTACCGTCACCTGCACATTTCCCGTTCCTTGTTGTTTTCATTCGGTATCTCTGAAATGGTTAAGAAAAGGGAATATGTTTATTAGAACATTTTGCCCTCAAAGTATGTAACTTTCCTCCCGACTCACCCTGCATGATGTTTTTATTGGACTGCAGACAGCTACGTTGTGTCAGATGATAAAACCCAACCGTACATGTTGCAAGAAACCACAGTGTTTTCAAGGGTATGTTGGCACAAAAGATTTTTGCGATATACCGTCATCTCTAACCATCACCTCTAATCAAAAGACACTGGTTTCTCCTTTTTCCATCTAACGCCAGCAAATCAGCTGTCAGTGGAAGATTTTGCCATTATTTTAGTTTGAGTGAAATCTTTATTGGAAATATAAGTGTGTCAGGGGCTCACCACGGTGCAAGATGTTAAGATTTCGAATCCCAAGCAAGGTCCAAGGTCTGAGAGTGAAGTATGTGTTCGAAACTACGAACATAGATTACGAGGCTTGACTGTGGTTGATAAAGGAAACAATCATGTAGAGGCAGCCAATTCTGCGACGGTTTGAACCTATACAATAACCAGAGAGACGGCAACATCGTGATTTAGAGACCCGCCATTTTTAATTTTCTGTCTATACACTAAATACTAACACTACATTGTGAGAATTGTTTGCGTTTCAGTAAATTAAGCCATAATAAACTTGATTATTTCGTTCTTCACAACATTACTTAACTGCTTAGGACAACTTTACTACCTTTACACTTTTTAGTGTGATTTTATAAATTTAAAATTTGTTAAAGAAAAATATCAATGTTTCGGTAAACTCGAGTTGATTATACAGTGGATTTCAATTGAACTCGACGAAGAAACAAAAAAAAAAGTTTTTACTTCTTTCTACATTTGTAGCATGTTAACGGATAAAAAAAGTCTTCTCTTTTTACTAGAACGAATCTCCTGCATTAGGTATAAGGAAACTAGGTCATGCATTTTGAAAACAGCCTGAAGACTGTTTTTTTTTTTTTTTAATTTGTGGACTTCGGTATGCATGCGAACACGCATAGGTTTCACGGTACAGTTGACTACAAATACTACAATTTTGTCATCAAGATGATTGTTTATTTAACCTAGCTGTGGGCTGGCTCTGCGAAATTAACGACAAATCATACAGCATTGTCAACCTTCGATTAACTTCACAAATATGGTGAGTCCCCTTACATAAGCAATGAAGGGAAGCGATTTAGCCAACTACATTACAACAGATTTATTTTCTCCTATGCATTAGAACTCAATGCCGATTTTCTGGCTCCATCTCCTATACTTTCGAGTAATTTTCTAGTGATATATTTCAAAATTAGATTTTCAAGGTCATGTACTTCACTTAATATTTACCCCACAATAGTGTTGGTCACTGTAAACTCGCCTTATTTTATACATAGAACCAAGTACAGGAGTTTGGTAAGTGAATTCTGGTCCACGTTGTGAGACCTTGTAGCCTACAACATCGTTATTCAGCGTCAATTATTTCAGTTTGGCAAGTCAGTTGGTTTTGGTGTCGTACTTAAAACCCGCCATGCAAAATTTTGTCTTTGACAAGCCATTCTGTAAAAACTATGATAGATAACAAATATCAGGGGGAAAAATTATTAAGTCGTAATTCATGTCTAAAAATCGAAAAATTATTGTTCAACTAAAAAATAAAAAACATTATTATGAAAATTTCTGTATATCGTGTAATTAACGTAACTTAACTAGTTTTGACCAGCCATCCGTATCGCGCCATCAGTAAATGTTTTTTTGTGAACCCAGAAATGAACTAAAACGCAAACGCGTAACAGTTTTCGTGTGTTGTGCTTCAGAATAATTCCCACCCCGTTTTGCCGAGTGGTAATCTGTGCTGCCTTGATCTGCGAGAACAAGGTAAAAGTTCCATAACAGGATTTGATTATGAAGGCCAGCCGACAGACATGTAAACATCGACAGCAATACTGCTCGCTGAACATAGACAACTTGAATCTCGGTGACTGCAAAATACGTGCGACCATGTTTGCCGTCTTTATTTCGCTTGCAGTTTTTACCGAAAATTCTTTCCAACAGAAATGCAAGGACCGTCACCGCACGAATGATTTCTACAAGTAAATTAAATATTGCTTCCTTTTTTTCTGTTTGCCATCAGCTCAAAATGTTTAAGTGCCGTATCGGTAACTAAGACAGAAAAAGGTCAAGTTTCACTCCTTTCCTCAGTAAAGCAGACATCCTGCAACAGTGCTAGTAAGGCTGTGTACTTCTGTAGTGAGAGTAAGGTAGTCGCAAATTGAACTGTTCCCGACCACAAACGCCAAACGTAGAAATCTTACGTCAACACACAGACTTGGTGACCTCTCGGCAGATATGGGGCAGTGCCAACAAATGAACCTTGTTTTCATATCTGTTCAATTTACTGTTTACATTGAGAGCACAATCGCGGCTTCTATGCCTGTTTCAACTTCCACGAGTTTTAGTAAACACATCGTATACTTACAAGTATGCTACTAATGCCTTGCTACGCAACACATGTTATATTATTCCTAGACTTTTATGCATACGGAAGTATTAGCTTTAAGTTTCTTACGATTTTTTTCTGCGACTGTTTCAGAATAAAACTGCCTTCGTAAAATGTTCATTTCACGTGTTCGCGAGATCTGCAAAGTTTTGGTTATAATACGTGAAAACTCCCGAAACAGTGATGGTAACACTATTCAAGTTAATGCGCCTAATAAAATTAATATCAGTTAAATTTGCATACTAAATCAAAGCCTAATGCATAATACCTCCGCTGAGTGTAGCAGTACATCCTATATGTAAAATTAATACAACTGTCCTTCGTAATTCAGAATACAAATTTCAGTTGAGTTGCTAAATACTAACACTACATTTGAGAATTGTTTGAGTTTCAGCAAATTTGGCCATAAGAAACTTGCTTGTTTTGTTCTTCAAGCATGACATTTTCAAAACTCTTCCATTTTTTCTTTAAGTTTCCTACCGATGTTATCTTATAATATCTCATTATAATTAAAAATAACGTTTCACAGAACTGAGATTTACTTATACAGGAAATTAGGCCATTGTTCCCAAGTTGAGAAACACGTATTTACTGTAATTTCCGAAACAAAGAAGGAAACCGTTTGCGCTAATAGTGGTAAGATATTGTAATTATGTATGAATTTCTTGAATCATATTCTCCAAATACACACACAGTGATAAAACATGTGGAAGGCGTGTGTGGCAAATTTAGGAAACAGTTTATACGTTACTGTAGATACAAATTACGTGAAAAACTGCCTTTTTTGTAATTAGAGCATAAATTTTTCTTTGTACAACATATAGGAAAATACCTATTATATTTAATATGCGAGTTTTGTTTCTGATGATACATTTGTAGTATACACATGTTTTGATTAAGTTTGGTTTACGGTCGTACATCGAGAAGACCACATTTCACAAATTTGGTTATAAATCAGAAACGGACATACAAAATAAAGTAACCAGTATAGCTATTAAACCCGTATTCGCGTAAAAAATGCAGTAATACAAAATGTTTTCGGATACATTTGAGGAAGGTGGAAACTAGTGAAACAAAAAATATGAAATTAATTCGTTACTTAGGAAAATTGCTTCTGAATCAAAATAATAACAGGCACATGGATAAAATATTGAGATTGCAAGACAGTCGAGATTAAAATAAAAAAACATTAACACATGTGTAGTTTAAATTCAAAATTTGGTGTAAAATATTATCTCGTTCCATGGTTTGGAATTAACTACAAGACTGACGACAGTAAGAAATTCTGTGTTTACTTTCGTTAGGGTGCATATTTGTTGTAACAGAGAAAACCAGCTCTGATGTTACCCGTCCACGGACTGAGCAGAGCTGGCGGCTGTCGTTTCGAACATGCTACAAAGCTATTCCCCTTGGAATGTATTTTTTTATTTACGGCTACACGGATGCGAGAGTGTGTATTAATTGTAGCGACGACTACGACAAATGTCTACAATTGCTCGCGTCTAGACTAGAGTTCCGTTTCCTTTCCGTTTTACATGTGAGTTGTAATAAAACGCATCCCAGCCGTGGCCTAAGAGTAGTGATGAACTCATGGTAATCAACACCAAGCCACTGACCCGCTGCGTGGAACAACGGATCATAGAGCGGTCATCGTGCCCATGTTCTCGTCCACCAATGATGGCGCAGGTTGAACAATACTGAGCCACGTTACGGAACACACGCTGTCTTCTAGTGCAACGCACCACGTCATAGTCTGCAAATAACACCAGCAACATGCAACGTTCTAATACAAGCAAAATAAACAAAACATGCATGTACATACGAATGCAGCTGTGAGGAGTAACATAACTGCCATTACGATTAACTTTATTTTTTCTACTGGAAATAAATATGTCACCTTTTAATTTCACACTAAGACAAATTAAGGCTTTTCAATAAGTATCAATGCTCACTGTTTTGTTTCATTTTATTAACATGCCATGTATATGTCGTGTATGTTTACTTTGATAGACATTTTATTTGTCCTCTTTGAGCACACCTATATCAATAATTGTAATGGGTCACTGAAGGAAATAGGTGATTTCATAATTTCTTTCAGTATACGTGAAAATAGCTTTCCAAATTCCTACTCAGGCGTATCAACTGCATAGAGAAACAATAATGAAAATATGTTTCAATCTGTGGTATTATGTGCAAGTACGCAGAACAATTAAATGCATTTACGAATTCCTGAAGTGTATTTGAAACAACTTCGTTCAAGGGAATCTAAAATCTCGCGGAAGTACGGATTAAGACAGTTCATTCATTTCTACAGCAACTACATACAACTTTATTCAGAGAAAAAAAACTAACTAAATGTGTTCTGCGAACGTGCCGGCTCGTTTCGTTTTATATACGATTCGCATATGCTACAAGACAACTAGCCTATATGTTATTTGACCGAAATTTGTAGCGATCATGAAAATACATAAAATTTTAATGATAATGACTTGAAAGTGTAAATAATTGTAATACAGGGCTATACATTTAATTTTCCTACTGATTACATTTTCATGAATTAAATTTTAGTACATCGCAGAAGCTACGCCAGGTTAGCTTGAAAATCTCTCTCTCCCTGCTTCTTCAGACTTGTCTGTTCAGACGTGATCGTCTCACAAGTGACACAAACAAAAACTATGATAATTTTGAAAGTATACGTTCTGTGTTTGTTTCGGCATTCTGAGAATAACACCACAGGTTAACACGGTGTCTTACTAATCCAGAAAAAAATAGTAAAATTCTAGATGAGGGAATTCGTGTAGGTGTCAGTAACGATTGACCATGTCCCCATAGTTCAAGAGTTTAATTTGTTCACGCAACACATATATGTATCGGGGGAAAAACGCAAAAACTGTAAGGGGCCAGAAAAGCCGATGGTTTCTTTAGTACTGTATGTGTACTGTAGGTTACCAGATCCTATACCGTTTAATCATGTTTTACAAAATACACAGTTCAGCACTTTGTAAGGTCAAGAGAACATTTTATAAATCAGTTCTAACATATACGTAAAAAAAGTCCCGTTACGAATGACGTAATACAAGAGTGGCTATGTGCCACAACTTTTTGCAATAGATTCGTTAGCAGAAACTTTCAAATATATAATTTACTACGTTAGTCGTGGGAGTGCTAAACTTGTGTCTCCTTGGATAATTGGTGTCTCCGCATTGAACACAATTCAATATCAGACTTCGACGATCGCGTGCAGAACACTAAACACACTGTTAAGGCTCTCGCCGACTAGTATTTCGCTGGTCTGACGATGTAAGTCATTCAATACAGTCCACCTGCTCATCCATTCAATGGTTCATTCATACACATGCATAGCATACGTATAAAAGCACCTATGCTTGTGCATGCTCCACGTAACCACACATGCTTGCTTCCATAGGCATGCATGCATACATCTTAAAACATACACAATGTGCATGCAAACATTGCATTTATTCAATAATGTGGCACTGCATACACCCAAACATAAAAACCGCAAGGCTATAAAGTACGTGCATACATTCATACAAGCTTACGTATGTACGTACATACTTACATTATATATATGTACACACATACGTACATTGCACAGTGCATACTTATATAACATGAGCGTACGTATATGTATACATACATGGCCTGGTCAACCCTACTTTACTGAATGCTTACTTATGCGTGTCCATGCCTATAACGTATTCTACTTTCACTTGGTACAGAACGCTTCCGAAGACATTGCGGCCAATATTACCGAAGTGACTAAAGCACAAGCCTCGCATAAAGGCGACCTGTGTTCCCGGCGGGATATGATTCCAATTTTTCGTATTTTGGTTACGTGGTTGACGTTGCAATTGGCAGACGGATTTTCTCTAGGTACGCCTGTCCGCCATTTTTTCGCATTCCGTTGCTTCTCCATTGCAAGGTCTCTTTTCATTGCATATTCCGGGGTAAGCTAATGCCTACGGGCGATCAGCGATAAGTCTCAGCACCTTAACGGTTCTCGAAATAGCAAACTTGCTCCTGAGACGCAGGGCACTGGTGCAGTTCCGAATAGCATCCTCTTTATCCTCGAAGGGTTCCTGTGTTCTTCCGCAACTCAAATACATATTCATGAATCTAAAACGCGAACTCCCGGATGCGAGTCCGACAAAATGCCGGATGACAAACACGAAGACATAACGCTGTAACTGTGCACAGATATAAACACTACTTCATTTCTTGAAAGTAACAAAATTTTTGTCAGTTTCTAACACCCACACTTGCCCTACAGTCGTCACAAATTATGTATTCTCTGACGATGAAAATCGCCCAAAACTGTTTGTTATGGCTGTTATCGGCGACAATTTCATAAACGTCGAAAATATTGTTCCTGAAATTAACTCGGCGATTTCTGTGACGTAAACTTCCGAAGTGTTACCTGCGGGCGGCGAAGGTTTTTGGTTCGGTCATGAACACACCTACAATGTAGGCGCAGTTTACAGTTTGTGTCGCTGTAGCCTCAGGCCATACAAAGGGAGTAAAAAGAGAGGCAGGAGTGAGTGCGACGAACGATCGTGCGGGTTTATCGGACGCGGAAGGACACGTGGCGACGCTCTGTTCGGCTGGCAATTTGCGACGGTGCGTCTCAGCAACGCAAAAGGCGCTGCGCTTCAAGACTACGAAACTGCAAATGAAAAGGCGGTGGCTCAGCGCTTCTTCCGAGCGCACACGGCTGTAAATGACGCGCTCTCCTTGGCGTCCGTCCTGAATGAGGGGATGATTGCGAGCCTGCAGTTTCTCTGCGCGTCCCTTGTGATTAGCGGCCAAGTGGCTGTTGGCTGCTGGAGAGGTCTTTATGCTCCTGGTAGCCTCCCCTTGCCTTTGGCTACCAACCCCGGCACGAGCCTCCATACAGCAGGCCATCGGGTCACGGCGCCATCCACGCCTCTAATCCTGATGAGCTGGCTTCAAAAATCATAAACAAATCATCAGAGGCCGCGGCTCGCTCGTGGGTTGTCCGTCCGTCGAGGGTGCGACAGGCCAGTGACGAAGCTGTGTGCTTTGCTGCTGCAGCCTCAATAAAGCCGCTCAAGTCGACTACTTTCAGTTATCACACAGCGACGTCACGTTCGTCCGTCTCAAACGTACCCTGCAGTTTCGAGTATGTTCGCCTTGATAACGTGCATCAACATACACAAGTTTTATAAATGTTAGAAGTGCTTTACAATGACACTGACTGGCGTCAGATACCTAGTTCTTATGTCGATGACTGGTGGTAACATATAGCGTACGTTCGAAAGCGCAACCTAATGGAGTTGACAGCTGTTTTACGTCGACCAATATAACTAAAATAAGTCAAACAACGCACCATACCAGATGACGTAGGACCTCCTAGACAGTAAATTTGCGGAGGAAGTCCTGAATATCCCGGCCTGGTACAGAATGCGAACACCGGTCATCCAATACCTAATTTTTATACGGGACCAGCCCAAATCCGACATTTCAAAAAACTCTCAAGGAGAAATATGGCAAACATTCCGTTTCGCGACCAAAAATATTAATATTTAGCAATTCGATTATTGTGAAGCCGGATTAAAACATGAATGAACATTTGTTTTGAGCATATACCTTGCGGGCACACAACTTGTTGAGATACCTGACTGCGCGGTACGTTGCCGTAATCAAGAGCGTGGTTTAAGTTAGAGGGACTGACCTGAAATGCGTCGTGAAAACTGCACGAGTGGAAGAAGCTGTTTTGCAGCGCCGAGAGCTCGAACCGAAGAGCGCAAACGCCAGCCCTAGGCCCACGAAGAAATGTGTTTAAACGTCCGCGGTGTCGAATATCATAGTCGACCTCGGAGCCGAGTTACTGCTGCCGGAAGTGGACCCAGTTGAATGCCGTCGACCTCGTTACGACCCTCATAGAGGCATCTGCGTCAACTTCATGTGCCCGTCATCCACTAATAATACACATACATTCATTATTACTCAATTATTCTTCGTTGAACGTTACTAGCGAATGCCGTTATTCCGCCACACTATCACGAAACAAGCTAAGAACAGAATTCGTTTAATACTGCCTTGGCTCACCTTTCAGTTAGCCATCCCTCATTTTAAATACCTACGGTGTCACCAAAGTCAATGAATTCGAATTTATTGATTTAATTAGGTAACGTTCTTTGTTCAGTTCAAAGCAGATATGGTAACCAAATTAAAATAAACTTTCCCCTACCAATTTGAAAAGAATAACGTAATAATAATGCCTACCCTGGGAATCGACCCAGTCCATCTTGCCTACGACAGATGTTTAAACTTGCAGAGAACAACGCGTTCAGCTGCGTTCACAATGCTGCATTGTTTTCAAGTGAGAATGAGACGAAGCCTTGACAGGGATTATTGCGACATGAACTCCCTCTCCTGAAGTGTGCGTCACAGCGGCCAGCAGCAAGTGGTATTTATTCAGCAGAGGTATCCTATGCAGCACAACGCATGACAGCGTGGCTTGGCTTCGCTGCATACTTGTAGTATGCCTTCCTTCTCGATATGTCCAGAAGGGAGATATAAAGTTCATATGGGACTACTGTAACATGGCAACTACCATGGTACTAGGAGTAAGGGAGGTAGGCGACTACGGGTGACGAATTCTCGGTTGCCTCCGCGCATGACGTCACCGTCGATCCACCGGCCGACCCCGCAGCCTGCTCGAGCGCTACCAGGTCAAGAAAATACTTACCACTTTTGCATATTAACGTTAAATGAGGAAGTCAACAGCTATAACATATAATAATATGTGTATT
>PNEQ01016046.1:0-15193 GCA_003012365.1 Medauroidea extradentata
AGCGAGACCGGGGAGGAACACTTAGTCTGACTCTAGCAGTGGTCGCGAGAGCTTTGCCTGTAAGTAGCGCGCTGTGTAACACAACGTAATGTAGCAGTGTTTACATGTAAATAAATACATTATCACGGCCGCGGTTGTTTCATTCACTGTAGCCCACTTGTCCGCTCACATAGTTAGTGGTCCACACCCGAGACCACATCAGTTATGAAAAGCAGATATTTCACTCATAAGTGGATGGGGGACTTCCCTCCCTAACACCAAAAACCCCGGGGATTTTCCGGTAACACTATGAGGCACTTTATTCCACGCCACATTCAGTAGAGCTAACTGCTCATCCCATTTCCGTTGGTTCCCATGGTGATATATAGTAAGAGCTAAGACCTAAGCATAATTCCACATTAGGATAACTGCTGTTTAGAAGTTATATATCTTACAAACAGAATGTGATAAGCAGTTAAGGTGTTTATGCTGATATTTTTTACAGTATAAGTTCGTAAAAAGAGGGTGTGAATTTACGTAACTTGCTTGACATGTAAGATGTTGTAACATGGGAACCACTGCACGGCAATAAAAATATGCCATTTTGACAACACCGCGAGAAAGAACGTTTTAAAGAGATGTGTGAAGCAATATGTAGTACTGGGTTAAGAGTGCTCTATGTCACATCCCTTGAAAGAGATGTTGGATAAGGAAGTTGGGGAGTCTTACAGTAATATGTAGTACTGGGTTAAGAGTGCTCAACCTCACCTCCCTTGAAAGAGATGCCGGATAAGGAAGGGTAAAGTGTTGCAGTAAAATGAATCGCGGCCAGCCCTGAGTGTTTCTACGGCTTGAGATTTACGCTTCTTCTCTACACCTTGTTGTCTGCAATTACGTAGAAATAACGCAATGCGAAAGAGAAGAGAAGTATTTTTATTCCGCGCCGTCAAACTTGTTCCCCTCACTAGACGGGCGGACTTTCCTGCCTTGCTAGCACACACACATACACACACAGTGTCAGAGTCTGTGTGCTCCAGTGAACGTGCATGGTCTTGAATAAGACAGCTCTAGGTAACAAGTGTATGAGGGTGGGGGAGGGGAAACACCCCTTCTCGTCGTTGTCATGGAGATGAACAATCGGATTGTGATGCCTTGCCTCGTCTCCTCACGTCCCCGCGTCATGTAGCGTCGCTGTTTAAAAAGTGTGGAACCCTCTCTGCTCCGGCAAACTCTTCCCACCCCTCACCCCTTCTATTCCACTCTACACCCCCTGCCCCTCCCTCTAAACTGCGCGGCTTCAACTATCGCCCGCCAGCATCCCTCTTTCCCGTTTATTTCCGTCGCGCGTTTATTGAAAGAGGTACCCATCCTGGAGGGTGAGATGGATCTATATGCCAGGCCCACATCCCTCCCATCAGTTCTTCCAATCCTTGTGTTCCTTGTTACCTAGACCTTCCCTCAAACCCACACTACCACCTCTCCATCACTCTACTATGCCAGTCGGCAAACAGAAATGAATTAACTAAATAATCGTTCCTTGTGTGCGAGAACAAGACGTCTACTCTGCTGTCTAGTTGGTTCCTTATGGCTCGCGTGAAATTTAAGAACTACCTAATTCATTAAGCAAACTAAAAATTAGCCTCTGAGAAGGATTATGAAGGGCCCGTACCATAGATCATTCTAAATAATGTTTTGCAAATTCCTTCGTGGCATATTTTTAAAATAAAATAGTAATACCATAAAGCTAAGATTGGTTTAATTTCCCACGTGTGACCACATATTTGTTTGCATATAAAAATTAAGCACAAATAATCAAATATTTTCTTGGAACGTCAGTAAGACAATTATTGTTAGAACTTCAGATATAGAGGATATTTAAAACAAGTGTGGCCTGCAATGCAATTTCATACCGGGCGAGTTATTCTATCTTGAGACAGCAACATATGTGAGAAACCATGCATTGGATTAAAACCCAGGAAATTGTGTTGAATTACTTTTAAAAAATGTTATTCCGTGACTGGTCCACTTTGAAATCTTAAATACGAATCCGAATTTTTATTGAAGATTCTGATTCTCCGTGAAAAACCGTAACTTTCGTGTTAACGATTATTTTTGTTACGTGATAGATGGAGCAGTAAGCGACGAAAATCGATAACAAGTACATGGATGTGAGAGTTGCGTGTAGATGGCGCTGTGACAAGACGTGAAGTACGGCAGTCGACTGGGACACTAAGATTCCAAACATTCGTTCATGTACTTGCTGACTTGCTGCGGCTTAGCCCCGCTATTTCGTTTAAAATAATATCAAAGCTGCTGTCATCCGGATTTGATTTCCGGCAAAGTGCCGTCTTACATGCAACGGAAAAAAATCCAAATACAAATGTTTCGTTTTCTTTTTTTCAGTAGAATCCGAATATAACAGATATGGAGTATTTAAATATTAAAAATTGTCCCCCTCCGCCTGTGGTGGTATCTAAGGGGGGACTATTATGGTATTGTTGGATATTATAGTTAAAAATAATGTACACATGTTTTTCCGTTTTTTTAATATGATGCGTGAACTTTCACAATGCATTGCTTCAAGATAATAAACGTATAATGAAGTTGTTTTATTTTTAACTATAGCTGCCGGTAGTGTGTGGATGAATGGCGGAAAAATAATTATTTCTACTGTAATAATCTGTTTAGTGACAATATTATGGACTACAGTTGGCCCAGTATTTTGGACCTTCAAATATAGACTCCACTAACATACCACTTAAGCAACACACTTCCAAAAATTAAAAAAATAAAGAAAGACTGTCTAGCAATAACGGAATTATGACAACATCTATGTTTAATCATGTCAAGACGTAAGTAAAATGTTTATATGAAACAATGTAAACTAATTTAAACAAACCTTGAGAGATAAAACTGTCGAAATGTTATGCTTGGTAAGAATCGATAATGTGCTTCTGAGAAATTATTAAAAATATTTTAAATTAATGTCGTGAAATCTTTCACAACAGCGAGAATACAGCAATAAAATTCCACTAAAATTATGTTTGAATGATGACCTGTCAAAACATAATATGGTGACAATCAGTTCAGAAATTGAACATAAAATGAAGTGATATTACTCAAGCCTCCCAGTTACATGTAACTCACTGGAACAACAGATAATCGACTAAGAGAGGGCTACAATATACAATATACAAAGAATCCTAAACTGCACGTTGTTCACGTCACGATACTTTATTTCCCTCACGCAAATGTCTACGTTGAATCAGGGCTAGGTGACGAGATTTTTATTTTACTATTTATAACTGATGCGGAAATCGAAGACTAAAGAGGAAATAAATAAATAAATAAATAAAATAACATCAATATTTCACTATTATTCATTGTACGTAATATTTACCCCAGTTATGTAAAACATATATATTTTTTTAATTATTGAACTATTAAAATTATGGGACGAAAATAAGAAAACTCTTTGTATTAATACATACTTATTTTTATAAATTATCAAGAAGTTACCAGCATAACTTATAAGCCTACTTTCCTCAAAGTGGATACAGTTGAAAGTAAAATCGTTTACAACGAGGAATAATACATTTTATTAATTTACACACATGATAAACAAAAAATTAAAAAAAAAAACACATTAATAAGAAACATAAACATTTATTGAAATTTGGGATCAAATTTTCTGAAATGTGTCTCGATCATAACGATAAAAAATGGCCGCCGTTTTTAAAATATTACCAAATGATGAACGAAATACACATAAGTGCAGTCAATTAACAAAGCAGAATATGCGTGTAAAGATTAACGAACTTCGGAAAAATATTTCCTCAAATATGCTATGTTATGCTAAAATAAATAAAAATGGCCACAATTATGAAAATAATTAAACATGATTTTCTAAATACACAAAAGTCAAGTCAGTATACTTAGTTGGATATGTTTACTAAGTTTAATAATGTAAAAAATAATCCTTTGCTATTTTAAATTACTCTAAATATTAAAATATTATAACCGTATTAAAAAATGTAATGTGAACGAAAAATTCAGTTAAAGTTGAAGTAAAATTTCCAAGCTATATATGTAAAACAAAAGTTACTAAAAATCAGAAAAAAAAAATTTCTCACTTATGTCAAAATTATCTCTATATATAAAAATGAAAGCTGACTGACGGACTGATTGACTGACTGACTGACATATCAAACTGCAGCCCAAACCACTGGACCTAGAATCGTGAAATTTTTTGTGGGGGTTCCCTTCAGGTCGTAGGCGAGCACTAAGACGGGATTTTTCGAAATTCGACCTTTAAGTGGGTGAAAAGGGGTGAAATGTGTTTCCGAAGAAACGTCGATAGAGCTCGAACACGAAGGCCAATCGTCGTGATTTTTACTTTAATAGGACACTCGTGAAAATGCATATTAGTCAATTAAAGGATTTTTCGAAGTTCAACTTTTAAGGGGCTGAAAAGACCTTAAATGTGTTTCCAATCAAGTATTGATATCTATCGAACCCTTCGGGATAGAGAGTTGATATTCACTTCAAAATATTGCTTACGTAAATACCCAAAAAGTAGTTTTAGGTTTTTTTGAAATTCGATCCCCAGGCAGTAAAAAGGGGCAAAATGTGTTTTTAATGAATCGTCTTTATCTTTGAAACACAATTGGCTATCGTCGTCATTTTAACATTAATTGGTTACTTTCACAAATGTCTATGACAGCACTCAGAATCGTTTCGAAATTATTTATTTAAAGGGGTGAAAATAAGTGAAATATGTTTTCGATTATCCTTCCATATCTATCGAATCAATCGAGATATCGAAGTACTCTTTGCTTTAAATTGGTGCTTTTGTAAGTATCACAAGTACCATTTAAAATATATTTTCCGGATTCGGCCCTAAACTGGTTAAAAATGGGGTAATATGAGTTTTCGACTCACATTCGATATATATCGATGCCATAGTTTTTTATATAGAGACGTGATTTTTGTTTAGGATTGATGCTTACTCAAATACCTAAAAAGTAATTTCAGGAAGTTTCGAAATTCGCCACCTAAGGACGTGAAAAGGGTAAAAAGTGGTAAAAAGCGTTTTCAATTAATCGTCGATATATCTTGAACCCAGCGGGCTAATGTTGTGCTTATTACGTCCACGAGATACTAATAAAGTATTCTAAAACGTGATTCAAGGGTTTTTTGTAATTTACTCTCTTGGGTGGTGAAAAGACCTTGAAAGTGTTTTAGATAAATCCTCGATATCTATCGAACCCGTTGAGATATACAATTAATTTTTGCTTCAGGATGATAATTACAGAAATTATCGCAAAACGGTTTTCAGATTTTTCGAAATTCGATTTCTCAATACTGTGCAGGGGTGATATGTGTTTTTTTAGTGAATGATGAATGATTTATTTTGATTCGACTGAACGGGCTAGCGATGTGATTTAAACTTCAGTTGGATACTTATACAAATGTTTAAGATGTAAATTTAAAATATTTAGAAATTCGACACCCAAAAGGGTGAAAAAGCACAAAATTTGTTTTCCATCAACCCACGATATCTCTCTAACCAGTAGCGATATTGAGGTGTTGTTCGCGTCTAAGTGATGCTTACGTAAATATTTTAAAAAAATATGTATGTTTTTTTTTCTTTGTAAGAAACGTGATTATTAAGAATATAACTAAGTTGGTCAATATTCAAGGCAGACGATCCGAAAAGCAGGAACGAGCAGCGAGAAACAACATATACAAGAGTTTCACTTTACTGTAACTTATCGAGACGTCGTGTTGTACAACCTCTATGAGCCCAGGACGCAGATATTTTTTTTTAATAACATTTTATTTTCATAAATTATTTCGACGTTACGTGACGCAGTTGTTTGTTACTCAGGTCTAAATTCCGGCAGGTTCTGGGCTCGAATTCCGTTAAAAACTACGTGCGAACGTTCAATTTTGACACACAATAACTACAAGGCAATTTACATGTAGTTGTTTAAATGGGGTAAAATTGCAGTTCGCTTTACACTTAGGTTCCTCTACAACATCAGCTGACATATCGTCGGTATACTGCCATAAGTGATTAAGTCATTGATGTTATTTTTTTTAAAAACTCTATTAAATCGTAGATATTAACAAAAATGTTGTACGTTTCTATACTGTGACGCAACAGTACGAAATGACGAACATACTTAAAACTTGGGCAATTGTTCGTGAACAATATATACATATTCCTAGCATTTTTATCATTTTATCTCATTTTGACTGGGTCACTTTTGGCAGTAAAACGACGATATATCATCTCACTAATATAAAGTTTGTTGTACCAAATACGTTTCCGTGAAACCTTTACCCACTGAAACTTTGTAATAGCAATAAAGTTCCAGTGAATATGTTGAAAATATGTCATTGAAGGCACCGTTACCAATGGATGTACACAGGGTAAATAAGATGTTTTTCATTCGATTCACCTCTTACCTTAGGTGTCTGTAACCACCCCACGGCGTCAAATTGGCAGGGTTATAAATAAGGTCCAGGCGAAGTCGCCGTTAATGTCAGGGACAAATTTAAGACTGCTTTTCGAATGGACAGTTATAGCTACTTATCCTGCTGCAGAACTAGCCGCTTGGACAATCTAACATTTGATGACTGAAGTACCAATCTTGAGTACAAATAGGTTCTTCAATTAAAGTAAATATTACCAGCAGTTGCGAATAATACTCGCGAGCAAAGCCGCGGGGGACTGCTATTATATATATATAAAAAAAGCTGCATTTCACAAGATGAATAATACATAGAAAAGTCAAGTCAGTTTACTAACTTTTAAATGTGTAAAACATTGAAAGAAATTCAGAAAAATATTTTCAGAAATATGAAATAATATACTGTAAATATAAATACGACTATCATTTTGAAAATATGACCATAGGATGAACGAAACACACTAAAGTAAAGGTAGCATTGTATGTAGCATATTTGTACCGAATTTGAAGGAATTATATATTTAAAAAAAAATTAAGTGGTCACTATTTTGAAAGTATGAAGAAACGATGAACAAAATAACCAAAATTCAAGTCAGCTTTGTATGAACTACATGCATATCAAGTTAATGGACGCCTGAAAAATATTTCCGAAGAAATGTAGTACTATGCTAAACATACTAATAAATGATAGCCATTATAAACTTATGAACACAAGATGGACGAAATTTGCAGAAGTCATGTCAATTTTATTTTTTTTTTGTATTGTAAATGCGTACCAAGTTTGATGAAATTCATAAAAATATTTTTCTAAGAGACGTAATACTAATCTAGAAATATAGAAAGGTGTTCATTTTGAAAATATAAACTCAGGATAAGTAAAATTATTGGTAAACAGAGTGTAGATAGTGGCGCCAATGTGGCCCAGTGTGGAACTACGCGCTGCCTGTCTCGGCAGATGTGCGTGTTTCGACAAGGGGAGGGGAGGAAGCAGTACGAAGCCGCCAACTCCTCACATGCCACCGGAGGCCGTGCTATCGCGCATGCACCTTCCAACATGTAGTTGCTTTTCTCCCGCTAGACTGTCTTTCCGCAACATTGCATTCCGTACACAGATCATACTTTCTTATGGTTTTTAAGAAAGAATTACACATTAATAAATGTAATATATTCAAATTAAAAGTGTTTGACATTAATTATTGACATTGTAAATGTATCTTGGATACATACGATATGCAAGATTGCTAAAGAATGCAAAAAAAAAAAAACTTAATCGTTTTTTAACTTGTAAATATTTGAAAACAGATATTGATGTACAATATAGACCTCCAGTAATAACTCGTAACAAATAATTTGTGTGTCTGTGAAATTAATTCATGATGTAATATTTTGCACACCTCGAAATAAATTAAAGCAGATATTTCACTACACAAAATAATTGAAGTTAAGAACACAGCAGTTGATTATATTCCGAAAATTATAAATTAGTAGAACTCTACAGATAGAAAATATTTATGGAACAATTTGAACTGTTTCATCTTCAAACTATGAAAAACTATTTATCCTTTAGTAATATGAATTTTCTAGTTGTATTCAACCAATTGCGTTCGAACCGGGTGACTAGTTTTCAAGTATCGGTATGTAATTATTGCAAACAACAATAACGTTTCATTGAACTGTGCCATGTTTCTAATCTCTGTGTGTCGAGAACATCAGCTTGCCCATGGATTATATTGCTATTGAATCAGTCATTTGATAAAACACCGAATGTTACATCATTCACAACATTGATTTATGATTTAACTCTTCAAAGCGCGAAACTCAAATGTTGAACACACATTTGACACGTAAAACAATTTTTCTTTAAAATTACATTACCTTATTTAAAGTTTTATCTAAACATAATTTTCAGAATAACATTATTTAACAGCTCGTTCTTTTGAAGTGACATGTGATGTTTCTCAATTGATTGATTTAGTTAATTGTTGAATAATTGAAAATTAAACGGCTGTTATAGGCGTTTGAGTCAGTTTAGTAACTTCTTTACTGCATTATAATTTTTAAATTGTTTTAATAACTTAACCATCTGCCTCAAAAAATATTATTTTTCGTTTTATAAATTTGTTTTATACTACCTTCACTTAAATTTACAATGCACAGTTTTGCTTCAAGTGAATCGTAAGAAAACTGTTGTGTGTTCCAGTCGTTCAAACGAGTATTTTACTGCAGTAAATGCTATGAACTGAAACAGTTTGGAAACGCAACGATCTGTGCAGTCGCAACACACACTGTACAAGTGTTTCTGACTACGTCGTTGTGTGTTGTGGATAAGACACTTTATACACTAGTCATTACGATTACACGAATGCTGATATACAATAATATACCAGTCAAATAAGATAAGTTAAAACAGAGTAAAATAAAATGTACTTGTGATATGTTGTTTGATAAGTTAGACTCTGCTGGTAAATTTTTATGTTTTGCACGAAAGTCTTTGAAAATAATTAACTTCATCGGGCTGATACAATTCGTAAAATTAGTCCAATTGAAACAATTAATAGGTATTCATTTCTATTTAGCAAATGGCATGGTTCTGAAACATGACGAATACAATCATAGAGAAACTAGTACTATTGTTTCATTTAGATCTAGTGTTTTTTTAGAAACAATTTATTACGAACCAAATCATCCATTATGTTTTCTAATACAAACAGATAAGGCAAAAAATATAATGTTAGAAATAAGAGATGAGAAGCAAACATTAATTGGCTTTGATTCTGCTAAAATAACTGCAATATTAGAAATGAAACCATAATTCTATTATGTGTACAAGATGGCTGTATTTCATTCTTAGAGAACTTACATAACATTTATCTCTACACTCTGACTACAACAGGAAGCGAGGTGATAACTCTCTTTATAGTGTGTCCAAGATCTTCTACATTTTATTGACTAACAGAGATTTATATTAAATTTTCTACCCCATTTATACCTATGAAATATATTGTATTATTTTCCTGTGTAATGTAGTGTGTTAAATATATTGTGTAAAACTGAATCAAACCAACAGAATGTTCTTCTGTTTCTTAATAGTAATAAAACATTTTCAAGAGATTTATTTCTTGTCTGATATCTTAAATAAGTTTCTTATTTATACACAAAAATTTATACTATTATAAATAAACTGAACTTTAAACCTAAAGAGATAGATTAGGATATTAAATAATCATACCAGTAAATTTTATTTCAACGAAATGCCATGAAGAATTGTTACCTGATAACATTTGTTGCTTGATTTCCGACGCATCTAATTTTGGTAAAACCACTAGTATGTTAGATAAGTTTATGTATACCCCGGGAAGGTTATTTTTTGATACTCTACACGTATGCTCGAGAATTTGAAATCAGTAATTTGCTTTAAGAGAAGATGCTGATGCAGCAATAAAATTAATTAACGAACAAGTAGCACACCTTTTTCCCTTCAAACGAAGAAATGATTGATGTTGACCATTGTTGTAAGGATTCTGTTATTTTGATGATGATGTAATTCTGGAAAATCAAGATACGATAAGAGATTATTTTACTCGCGGCAGACATGAAAATACTCATTGCTTCTATTTAGGACAAACTTACTTAAAAGTAACGAAACAACTAATTTTCTTTGCATATTTTGACAAGATGACACAAATCTTAAACATATTCATAGCGATTTTGTTGATGGTAATATGTCATTTGAAACATTAAGAGAAGTAATTTTAAAATGTTGGGATAAAGACTATGGTTTTGTTACTATAGATATGACATGTAAGTTAAACGATGTCTAATGTCGCAATAAGATAAACGATTTCTAAAATATAAACTAAATATATTTGTATATTATAGTAATATTAAGAGACTATAATAGTACCTTCTGCTAGCTTAATTTTATGGAACTTAAGAAAAAAATATTTTGTCATCTTTTTCAACATTAAATGATTTAAATAAATCAGTTTATTTTATGTTTAGGAAACATAGTTTTAGGTTTAATAATAGTGCGATATAGTTCAATAATTTGTTTTTAATCATTTGGTTTAGTTGTTATTTCATTTATTGCCCCTGACATAGAAATGTGTCCCGTTCGATTATTACTAAAGTACAATATTTTTCCTTCTCAGTGTATTTTTCTACTACATGAATAATATTTATGTTAGGTTGATAAGACTATAAATTAACGGCATCATTAGGTGCAATTAGGTTAGCACATTTCTTAGTCTTTGGTCTTCAAAATCTATCTTATTCTAAGTATGAAGGAAAAAATTTATCCAACGATTGTTTAATTCTAGTTAAAATTGTTCCAAAATCATTGAACTCACATAATCTTCAAACCGACTTCATTTTTTAGCCCAAGATTTCTTTAAAACATATCCAAAGATATCCATTATTTATTATATAATTTTAAAAATATATGAATACTTAAAAATAATGTCAATGAACACAATTATGCTGTCCGGTACATTGGAAGATTTTGTAATTTAGTATTAATTTCTACTATCTTTGAGCTAAATGAACGAAATAAAAAGTTGTAATTTATGAGCTATTTTTTGTTATAAATTTTTATTTCTGCTTCATTTATTTCTGCTAATTTTGAGTTAAGTGATTGGTTCAAATTTTGTAATTTATCATCTATTTTTTTCTTAAAATAATATGTAGTTTATGCAATTTTCATAATAATAATCGTATCACAAAAATTTAAACGTGGCTGACTATAAAAATTTCTAATTATTAGTTATTTTTGTATTAATTGCTATTTTAGATTGGTGTAATTTATCACTTAAATCTTTATCTAAAAATTTTTAGTTTAGTTTCGTGTAATTTAGCATTTAAGTTCTTATCTTAAATGTGTTTGTTATCATTTTTTATTAATTGCTATTTTTGTATAATTTAATTATATATATAGCTGATTAACTGCTTCAGTTTTATCAATATGATCATCAACTCTTTCAAGCCTACGGTGGCGAAACGAAATATAGGTATCAGTAAGATCAAAACATTCTTTAAATTGAGAAATTTAATCCGAAACTCTTGAATCAACATCTGTTTTTAAAGCAAAAGTATTGTATTTTTATTTAAAATCTTTAACTACATTAGACTACAATATCTTGAATTTATATTTGAAATACATATATTAAAATCTGCAACAAAATTATCATATTTTGAGTCTACATCAACTAGTGATTACGTTAACACATTTCCAAATATAACTGTTATTTATCAATAAAGAAATTATTCTTGAAATTTTGAAATTACGAGATAGATATTTTAGTGCTATCACACATAAATGGCCACAAATAACATCACTAAAATTATGTATTATATCATCATTATAAATAATTTCAGCGCTAGTTGAATCAGGCTTCGAACTGTGTTCGCCATTGAGGTATTCAAATAATTTACAAGATGTATTGTCTCTTAAAGGTAAAAAAAAAAAAAATATTATTTTCTTTCTAATAAGAAACCCTATGTTTTCAAGAATTTTTAGAAATATATTTATTTACTATTCCCCATTTCTTTTTAAGTGGTAATTTAGGTAATTCGTCTGCCATAAACACACCGTGAAAATGTTTAATATTACATTTTTTTAGTAATATAAAATTACTGAGAGTTCTTTTTCGGAATTTTTTTAACCTAGTTTTGTTAAGTTTTTCCATTTCCAAATTATGTCTGCATTGTTCGTCTAATTCTTGATCTTTCTTTTTATCATTGTTTGAATCTGAAACAGCATTTCATACACTCCCAATTAATAATCCGAAGGCACTTAATGCAGGAATAATGAATTGTAAAAATCCACCTTTATGAATTGTTAAACGATTTCCAGATTTTATTTCTTCCTACATTTTTTTTTAGATCAGATACAGAAATAGCAAGAGACATTACTTTACCATCTTTCAGCGTCATATTTTAACGATCAAGTTGTTATTTTGTTAAAAAAATTATCTATGTTTAAACTCTTAAGTTCAACATTAGAAATTTTAAATACCATATTTTAGCGTTCATTAACATATAAAAAAATTAATAAGGTTATATATAAAAATGAAATAATATTTAATTATTTTTCCTTGACCAAGTTCATGCTTAATATGCATAGCTGATCTTGTCACACCATCCCATAATCTTTCGTTTAAATCTGCATCTGGAGCAAAAACTTTTTTGAAAGCTTTTTTTCTAGCTCTTTGTCAGCTACATGTCTTTCAGATAAATCTTTATGATAGAAATAAGCAATATCATGTTCCATAGCTGCAGCATCTAAAGGATTTATTGGTACCTCAATTCTTTCTAATCTTTTTTGGAGAATAGTTCTGGGACCTAAAAAGTGATATCCTGGCATATGCAATTCGAATTATTAAGAATTAATTATATAATTTAGTTTTTCTTTTCTGTGCTGTTCAGATTCCCAAAAATATGGCGATATTGTGTCTAATACTGTTATAAGATTTACAACAAAGTCGCTAAATGTATTATTCAACATATCCATTGTTCCAACTGTTTCATTGTAATAATTTTTAATCATCACTTATCCTCAAATCATTTAATAATATGTTTTCCTCCATGTAAACAAAAATATTTAAGTAATATTCTATGTGATTAAAATTTTTATTATATAATTCTTTACATTCTTCTCTTCTATGTGCTTTGAAAGCTGATTTACGAAGATCTTCGAAGGTGTGATAATAAACACGTTCTATCGTATAATAATATTTAAATTTATTATCAGGTTGTTCGCCAGTATTGTATATATCTAGGCTTGAATTAATATTATAATTTTTGTACCTTCAAATTTATAAAAATTATCAACGTGTAAAAATTTTGGAGTAACGACACAATATAATATCATTCATTTCGATTTTCAATTCTTTTTATGTTCTTTACTCAATTTTATAATTCTGTCTTCTTGGAGTTGTGTTTATGTTTGTTCAAGTTCAGTATCCTTAGTTTTTAATTTGTTTTCAAATTCTAAAGACAGTTGTTCTAACTCTCTGGTTATTTTATATACTCCTGATTTTGTAATTGAAGATGGTATTTCTTCTGTTATCCCACCTTGAAAATTTTCAGTTTCTTTATTTTTTTTTTAATTTTAAAGTTAAAAATACACCTCCGGTTCATTATTAAAAATAGTATTGGTTTGCTCATTTAAAGGGAGTCCCAAAAGGGCCCCTTAAATCTTCATAACTAATATAATGTTTTTTATAACATGATACATAATTGATTGTCTCTTGTTAGATTATTCTATAATTTCGGCAATACCTTTGGTATTAAACTGTACCTCATAATTTTTATCAATAAAACAGAAACAATTTCGTCATTGTAGAAAAATTTATTATTTTTAATATCCAAAAAGTTTTCAATTTTTTATTTTTATTTTTTTTTCGTTGTAATCCACAATGTAGAATTTTTTTAATAAAATATTTTAATTTATTGTTAAATATTTTTATGATTTAAATGTTTACAGTCTCAAATATAAAAAAAACGTACTCCAAATGCTAATATTTTTTATAAACAAACAAACTTGAAAAAAGTACAGTTAAATATATTTGTATTAATTGTGGTGCTGAAATTATACCTATGTTTATCAGAGGGAATATTAAAGTAGAGATTGCGAATGAAATTTATAAACCTGCGATAAAAATTTTTCCTAGAAGAGTTGTTCTATCTTTGAGAATAGATGATCTCTGGCAAGCAGATTTAGAACAGATGTATTCTGTTCACTTAAATGTATTTCAAAAATTAACAAATTATTTAATTATATGTTAACTGTGTTTGTTGCTATTTTTTGCTTTTTCAAAATTTGTATGGGTTATGGATAAATTTGGTGAAAGTGTTACTTTAGCATTGAAAAGTATATTAAAATATCGACAAGTTAAGCACCTTAAAACTGATAATGGTAAAGAATTTCATAGCTAAATATTTTAAAAAAATTATAAGTGATTAAATTATAAAATATTATACAACATTCAGTGATAAAAAAACTAGAGTTATTGAGATATTTAATCGACATTGAAGGAGAAAATGTGTGAATATGTTCACTATACAAGGATGCTATAAATGGATGGATATATTATCAAAATTAATATGCGATTAAAATAATACCATTCATAGAAAAATTAAAATGAAGCCAGTTGATGTAAATAAAAAGAACCAAGGCTCTATTCCGGCTTATGTGTATAATAATAAAATCATTTATAAACAAAAATTTGCTGTTGGAGATAATGTTTGAATAAGTGAAGCTAAAATTCTTTGAAAAGGATATACAAATGTGAAATTTCTGCGGTATTGTATAAAAATTCAGTAACATATAGAATTAAAGATTTGCAAAGTGAAGCAATTTAATGCATGTTTAATGAACAAGAGCTTCTTAAAACTAAATATGATACATATTACTTAGTTGAAAAAGTTTTGGAAAAGAAAGGAGATACAGTTTTAGTTAAATGGTTCGGTTTTGATAGCAGTCATAATTTGTGTATAAATAAAAACTATATTGTTGTATGATATTTCTAATAGAAATTGTTTTGTAATAATTTTTTTTCTAAATAAATGAGTGAGCAAAAATTGAGAGTTACAAGCGTCAAATGTTTCCACTAACTGATTAAACTACAAATAATTGAAATGAATACAAGATAATAGAATTTGACATACCAATTAGTGAAGCCTTTTTCACATTCAAATGAAGCATATGTATATTTTGAATTTAAGACAACTAAGAG
>PNEQ01016046.1:15293-60942 GCA_003012365.1 Medauroidea extradentata
GATATCATGGACATACGCCATTGCTTGCGAATGTTGCCGTCTTGCAGAAAACATCCACAATAAAACGAAAAACAACAACAAAAACCAACAAAGAAAAGTCGAGCGTTAGCTGTTGTCAACAAACAAATAACATACATACAGTCCTAGAGAGGGACATAGTCGTAGCCACAAAGTGGAACAGATAAAAAACAAACAACAACAAAATTCAAAAAATTAATTCGTAGCTGGAATATAGTCGTGTGATGAAAGACGACACAACAAAAACGAACGAGAATACAGAAAGGAGACTTATGAAAACAGGTAATAGACAGACAAACACAACGAAGACAACACAAAAGTCGAGAGATGAAATGAGTGTGAAACAACGACGAAACACGAAAAAAAAAAAAACAGACGAAAAACGGACGAAAAAGTAGAAGGCTTCTTGGACGACAACAGATGCGACGTTTCGGGAACTGGGATCTGTTCCCGTCTTCAGGCACACGTGCAGGCTGAGGAACTCCAACAGACTGACTGTGTTTGTCTGTCTATTACCTGTTTTCATAAGTCTCTTTTCTGTATTCTCGTTCGTTTTTGTTGTGTCGTCTTTCATCACACGACTATATTCCAGCTACGAATTAATTTTTTGAATTTTTTTGTTGTTTGTTTTTTATCTGTTCCACTTTGTGGCTACGACTATGTCCCTCTCTAGGACTGTATGTATGTTATTTGTTTGTTGACAACAGCTAACGCTCGACTTTTCTTTGATGGTTTTTGTTGTTGTTTTTCGTTTTATTGTGGATGTTTTCTGCAAGACGGCAACATTCGCAAGCAATGGCGTATGTCCATGATATCGGTTCTATACATAATACCAACCCATTGCAAGAATCGTTCAAAGACAACTAAGAGAGATAAAATTAGGATATGGTAATGATTCAACTATTAATCTGTGTGAGAGTTTCTTCCATTACTGTTTCAAAAATATACATTTCTAAACATGGAAAAATCATTGAGAGTATTGACAATCCTGGAGTAACTTTCACAATGATGTATTCGTTGTTAAACTCCATTTCAGAATCAGCCTATGTACAGTTAACTATGGTTGAAATAGATTACGGGGTTGATAACTTATTTTCTTATAGAACTGATAAATATAATGAAGTTGCATATATGCTAAAATATTTGTTTGGACTTATTGGAGATTGTAGTGATATTAAAGGGCGTTACAAAAATTATTTATTTATTCGAGATTTTAATGACGAAGCTTGTATCTATAGACAACCTAAACTTAAAGCTGATGGAACTCCTGACTCTAACAATGTTCCTGAAGCTGGTAAAATTATTATTGAGAAAATGGAAATTTTGTGATCAATTGTTGAATATGAAGTAAATTATGGAAATGGAATGGAAGCTAAATTATACAAAAATAAAAAAACTCCAGTTTATTTTAATTACTGGCAGTGTCTTGAAAATGTTGTTCTCACAGTCTCGAATGTATCTCATTTTGATATTTAAGATCATTTTAACTGTCTACATTTTGACATGTCTGATTATGTTATTGTTGGTTTTAAAATTAATAGAAAGGAATATCCTAAACAAGATATACATGGATCATTATTTGATCACTGCAAGGTTAGATGTATTTAGATTAAAACGGGAGAAATTAAGTCCTTCCAAAAGAGAATTGGAATTTAGACACAGAAAATAATATATCTGATAGCATGTACATTGCTTACAAAGATTTTAGAAATTCTAAAACTAAATTTAATACTTCTTAACGTAATAATGAAATGTACTTTAACCCAAATAAATTTGTATCTGAACGAGCAATACATATTATTGAGTGTTCACAACGACAAATTCATATTGTTAATGATAGAACTAATATTAAACTTGCCGTAGATTTTCCTAAACCAATATTTGCTTTAAAAAAATATGTAATGTAGTATTAATTAGCCAAAGAAAACTTATATATTATGTTAGAAGTGAGAGAATCACTGAAGAAATTTTGTAATTATTATTGCTATATATTTTTATATGTTTAAATATTTCATTTATAAATTAAAATAATATTTCTAATGCAATTTTATTCCGTTTTCATTTGGTAATGGCCCCATGGTAATGTATCAATTCAATTTCAAGGATATATATTTTATCATATTAATGGCTTAAAGTGCTTATTCTTGATTCAATTGAAAATAATTCATGTTATTTACTCCATATGAGATTAATATTCTTGTAAAATTCTCGTTTTCAAATAAACAATTTTTACAATCATCGAATGTTAGTTCGTTTTTAACTACGTCTTCTTTAATGCCTTTGGTTCTCTTTTTAATAACACCTTCAATGTTTATAGCATGCATTTTAGATTTTAATCCAGTAAATTTTTTTATTCTATTTCCATTATTTTCGTCTCTCAATTTGCCAATAACTTTTTTGTTTATTTGTAGCATTATAATTTTTTTTTCATAATACTGGTGTAAAAAAGTTGAATAATTTCTTTCTCATCATCGCATAAATAACTTGTTTTGATATAATAAGTTAAAGAATCAGTATCTGTATAACATAATTCAAATTTATTGTCTTAATTTGGTTCCATCCCATTATAATGAAAATTGTAGATTAGAGTATTTGGTAATCCAAAATACTCATTCAAACATAAATTGGATTATCAAAACATAATTCTGTTTTTAACATATGAATTGCTGCTAAATATCTACTAAATATAGATTTAGCTTTGAAAATTGGTTTTGTGACTATTTTTCCTACTTGTTTAGAATTCAAGGTAATCAGTTATCAACCCGATTTATAATATTTTCCATGGTTTTCCCAAAAACAAAATTATTCATAAATTTGTACAAATTTTTTCAAAATCATTTGGTTTTGTTCCCTTTATTAAGTTTTTAACTCAATATAAGATTTCATCAAATTTGATTGTTTAAACATTAAATTTCTATGATCTTTTTATTTCACCCCTTAAGATAAATATTGTTTAAAATTTTTATAGTATGAAACATATTTTTCTTTATCTCATTATGTAGTTATTTTTTCTTTTTTTGACCCTGATGTAATTTCATTTTCAGGAGCTAGGGGTGTATAAATATGAATATCATGTAATTATTTAAGGTAATCTAATCCAGCCCTTAAATATACCTAGATAAAATTTGAATTGTTCTCAACTGTTAAAATAAATTAATTCAAATAATGTACATCATTAAGCTGGCAATAGACATAGAGAAAACCTCAAGAAGTTAAAAATTGTGTCATAGGCCAACCATATAAATTATTTGCATCTAAATATTCTAACTAAGAATTTTTAATTTTAGGGTCATAATTTTTTATGTATTTATTATTTGCTTTGGCCTATCATTTACAGCACTGGGAAAGCCCACCACGAATTATTTTTTAATAAATAACATATTTTCGAAATCAGCTAATAACTCTAATTCAATTTTTGTGTCTTGTAATATAGTATCCTAAACTAAACCTGGAGCTGTAAAATACCAAGAAGGATCTAATTTATAAGATTATAAAGAAACTTTTCTAAATTTCTCGAAAATATCGGCCAATAATAAAACATCAACTTCGTTATATAAGTCAGTATATTCTCTAAGGTTTTTAATGTCAAAAGTTTTCCGAATTTTGGGCAAACTCGTAGTCTTCATCTGTTATATTAATTTTATTTAAATTGTTGTACCAGTTTTAATGGTAATTCTGTTTCATTATATTATTCTTCGGAATCCATGTAATCGTAAGGCCAAACAATTGTTTTAATAAATTAATTGAGTTGATCATCTGAGAAGTATTATGACGTTTCACGAAACTGCTCTTTAGTAAGATTTTTAGAAAGTTAATCTAAACTAGAGAGCATTAATTTAAATGTATCAGTAAATTTTATTTTTTTACCATCATTGATGTGTTTGGTGGAAGAAATATATTTTTCTTCGTTATCAGGAATTAAATCAATTTTATTTTCATTTTCATATTTTCCAAGATCTATAATAACTAAATTAGTGTCATAGCCAGATAAATTATGGATATAAACAAGAATAAAACTTGGACTTCGATAATTTAAATTACAACTATTATCGGTTGCTCCTATAAATTTTCCAGTTAAATGATCGCTGCACGTTACTGAGTATTTACCTAATTCGCCCTCTACAATTGTAAGTAGTAGTTTTTCACGAATATGATAATTTGTTGCTGCTAAATATTTATTTTGTTCTTCATTAGTTAGAGGAGTCAATGGTAATTCTTTTCCGTATATTTCTATATTATTTTATATATCTCCATCAAAATTTTTACAAAATCACTAGAGGCAATTTTTCCTGTGTAAAATACTGGAGGTTTGTAATCACCATTATCAAATTTTATGTAATATCAATGTCTTATTTTTGATAATTATTTGCACATTATTTTTCAGAAAATGGTTCACAGGTATCTATTTTATTTAATACACATTCAAATTCAGTATTATATATATTATAAAGAGTGATTATGTTTTTAAAATTTTAATTTTTTTTTCGTTTGGATGTTCTACTCGAATTCCTTCACGTTCTTTACAATATTATTCATGACCATTTAATTTATCTTCAGAATAGAAACGTTGTACACATCGCAAATAAATGTTTTCTAATAGTATTGAAAAGTTGAGAGCTAATTAGCCGAGGAAGACTTTTTATCCAAAAATGGCGATCATTAAATCAATTCTTAATGCATAAAACATAGATGTGCTTATCAGTATTATTTTCTGTTAATGTTCATGGATAAAATATATATTCTAATTCGTACTTGATTTATTTTTGGTTTCTCCTTCATTATTACTTAATTAATTGTTTAATGTTTCTTCTTCTGCTTCTTCTTTTTCATTATTTTTCCATATTTTTTCTTCTTAGGCATAAACAGTCATTGAAATTCCATTTCGTTTTAAAAATAAATAAATTTAATCTAATTGTATTATAACATCTAAACCTATAAATGCAGTATTTAATTCATGTCCAAATTATGTATATTCAATTACTCTGTGTGGGTCTTGTTGAACAGGATGGAATGCTGATATGGACCTTAAAAACTATTATTGATTAATTATTTATAATATTAATAACAGCCTCTTTATCTTCAATTTTTTGTGAAAGTTCAACATAAAAAAAACTTTCGAGTCGTACTTTAGGTAAAGCTTATCCAATAAATAAAGCTGAAATAGTGGAATCAAAGTTTGGGTCTAAAGCAGATGTAATTTCAGAAAATTTTAAAGTATTTTACCTGACAGATGTATTAAAAAATTTACTTGTCATGTTTTAAAATACGTTAATAGTGGAAACATAAGTTTTATTTGCAATAGAATGAAATATTGGGGTAGTAATCTAATACATGACATTTTGTTCGTAAAAATTAACATTATTTTTATATATAGTATATATTTAAATTTTAATAATTTTTCACCATCAATAGGGGTGATCAATTTAGTCACACTGGTTTTATTTTTATTTCAAACAGTTTTCACCTTCAATTGAAGTCAGCAATTTGTTCATCCTGTTTTTTTAAATTCTAATTGTTTTCTCTTTTTCTTTTGAAATCTCACTCTTTAAATTTTAATCGTTATGTTTTTCCCTCTTTACGGTGGAATCGTAAAAATGTCTTGATAAGAAAGGAAAAATTGCAATGATATTTCGATAATTTCTAAGAATTAGTTTTCTTTTTTGAATACGTAAAATGGTCACTGCGTTCGAACATACATATATCCTCTACTTCTAAGGGATCATAGTTAGCGTGATTTGTCATAAGTTACTGCGCAAAACGTAAACGTCTTTTTTTTCAGTGCAAGCCGTTACAATGTCTAACAGGAATTCAGACATATTAGGCCTATTTGCACAATAGTCGCGTTAGTCAAGTATAGCAGATGACCATGTATATTATTACATGCACTGGACGTATACAAACTGACTGAACACGGAGGGGTGCAAAAGTAGCTACCTAATTTGTCATTAATGGTATGAAAGCGAATGGTGGTCCTTCGCACACGTTAGTATTTACAGGTAGTGTAAGTATGGCTAGACGTGCAAATTGTGCGCGTGTTGTTACGGTCGTGTTGATCCCAGTCTCTGCTCAGTCCGCTGATCACTCGGCCCCAAAGAGGAGGGGAGCAAACATTGCCACGCCACTCTCTCTCTCCCTTCCCCTCCTCACTTAGTAGGTGTTTTCCTGAGGAAAAGAAATAAGTGTCCCATATGCACGAGATAGTTAATTGTCTAGAAAGGCGTGGCGTTGATGTGACCATGTCTCGCAGAAACGCTGAACTAGCTGAAGAATGTCAACAAGTGCGATAGTAGTTTAAATCAACGCACAACCATCTATGGAAATCTCCGTAATAAGTTCATGCGCCAATTAATAACGCAACAGACGTTATCTCACATAAAATGGTTTGTGACGGGAGTGGTTTGAATGTGATGCAGATTCTATTCGTGTGCCTGATTCGACCGTCACTGATCGCGTGTTCTGAGATATTTCAACACCAAGAACTAGAAAAGTAACATTTTGTTCAGAGAAATTTGAAAAAAGGTTAGGCTACGTCTTTGAACAGGATCTACTAATGCAAAAAGTTCACGTCTTTTAAAGAACTTGCGTCTCACCACAGGGATCCTGGTTAGACTTGTTGTGTGTTGGCAAGGGGGGTCAAAAGGGTCACTCTAGATATTTTCGAACGAGGGTAAAATGGTGGACGTTACCACTGAACGATGGGTTTTCTAGAGTATTCCTGTTTCTCCTGCCCTCTCATTCACCGACTTCTTCACACACACCTCACTCTGTTCACACTAGAGAGATCAAGATCTCTGTAAGTAAAGACCAGTTTCCTCCGCTCCACTTAAGGATGTAGCTTATAGATTGCTCGTGTGAAACAAAAACATAACCTCAATAGTTCGTCCAGACAGAATCACACTATAATAATATCTAGTTCTGGCTGCACTTACGACGCATAATGACGTGCGACAATGGAGATACGGTCCCTCTAGAGCAGGAATCATGGAGTCATAGAGGAGCTGCAAATATTCTCGCCACATATCTCACAACTGTCGCACGTGTGACCTCACACTCCATGGCGGCTTACTGGTCGCTCCCTCTTCCTGCACGCCGGAAATATCGATGCTTTGATTTGTTCCGTAGAGATGGACGGGCGCCACCAGAGATGCGACCAATTATAACCGTCACTGCTCGTCCTCCTCTGCGGTCCTCCCGGGAGGGAGAACGTCTCATCATTATTCAGCAACCCTTGCCGGCTGCCTGCCTGGCCACCCGAACAAATGCCAACCCCGGGGGAGGAAGTGATGAGAAACGTGAAAAAGAGTGGACGATGGAACAGAGCACAGAACGCGAGGGAAAGAATCGGGAAGAGAAGAGAGAACTGCCAATCTGCGTAGTTGGAGGGTTGGTGCAGTTAGCGAAATATCCGTGGCGCTAGGACAGTCGAGCCTTGGATGGCAGCTGCAAGCAAAATAGTGCCATCTCCAGGTGCATGATAAAACTATCAGTGAGCATTGTCACGTTGGATGAAACAAACATGAGACGAAATCCTTCAACATTACACCATTCCTTTTGTTCCATATTATACAAAAACCATTGCCAAAATATATTGCTTGATTTGAAAAAATATCGTTTGCATTATCTTGCAAATACTCTAGTAAATAAAGACAAAAAATCCACAACAAGAAACTTATTTCAAAAACGTTACATATGTTACATTAACACTACTAAACAATACTTCATAATAACTGTTTGCTTCCATGTTGAAAATTTTCAGCTATTTGGAAGGTATTTTTCAATGTTCAGCTGAGTGAAATTATTAAAAACGTTTAAATACAAGTGGTACAAAGTAATTTGAGTACAGATTATGTAGTAGTAAAACTTATCTACTTTTTAAAATTACCAATTTGTAAGCTATAAACTAAAGATTATTAATTAATTAATGACAAAAATATCCCACCAAGTGTCTTATTATATTACTTTTGATGTAAATTTTATTTGTTATTTTAGATATTAACGTCACCTAGTATATGCAATGAGTGAAATCAAGAGTCTTTAGAAATCTTCATACTAGATAAGCTACTCTCTAGCTTTCAGACAGGTTGGCTTACCCTTGTTGAACACTGTGTTTAGTGGTTATAGAGGAAGCATTCAAATATTTAATTTCAATTAGTTATGATAGTGTACTTATTGATTTTAAAAAGTCTCGAAGAAGCATAAAACTTAAATTTTTTAAGGTTTGTCAGTATTAAGTTAGCATTAGAAGAGGAGACATAAATACTAAGAGATTGTTGACAGAAACCCTGTGTGTGCTTACAAACAAATGTCGAATGAACTATTCTATAGCTCCTACTATGAAGCAGATTGCAAATCTTATGAAACTACTCTTAGCCTATGAAGAGAAGCATCACCTTGGATCACGACAATAAGCAGCGTTCATTTTGTGCCAAAGAGGCTAAAACTCTAGCGGTTAACTGAACCGTACACGAGTGGTCAACCACTGTTTATGCGTAGATTTGTTGTGTGCTGATGATACACCGACAAGCTAGCGTTTTGGAAGGTTTTTACTCTGTACGATTGTGTCAAAGTTTTTGTAATGTTGTAAATATTTGTGTAAACATTACATGTCTAAGGTATTGATTCCTGTATATGTAGGTTTTCTGACTTTTATTTTTGTAGATTTTACTTTATTTTTTAGTGTGTTATACTACAGACACCCCAAGCTTTGGGGTAATTTTGACACTTGGCCTTATATGTATGTCTGTCAGCTTTGTAGTAGTCTGCACGCCAAAGTAACCCCACATCTGTTTGTTTTGACACTCTTTGTGACATACATGATAAGTATTTCAGTCACTGCACCGACAATATTAATGTGAACGTCAATTTATTAAGTGAAGCTAATCAACATGTCAGATTTCAAATATGAATATTTTGGCCAACGCACAAAATTGTTGGAATCTAGTGTAAAAAGAAAAAAAGAAGTATTAAGGCACAAAAACTATGTATATATATATATATATATATAACAGTTGATAGTAATTTACCGACGTCACAATTTTTTTAACTGTAGTCATCATCACAGTATTTGAACTTGTACAACTAAAGAAATTGAAAGACAATTTTAAAATCAATATTGTATCCTAGGATTTCAGAGAAAATTTTAGGTTAGCTCATTTGCAATTCCATTAGCTCAAAATGAACCTAAATTTACCTGAAATTATCCTGAAATTACTGTTATAATTAGTGATTTCGAGTTAGTCAAATTTGAGAGAACCCAACTTTTGTGCCGAAATTGTGGTAACAAAAAACCAATATTTTAACGAAATTAACAATATTTTACCATAATTTATTTAAGTGTAAACAATTTGGACGAGAAAATTAATTTTTGGGTTGATAATTAACAAACAATATTGCCACAATTTCCAGTTACTCTCATGTAAACATGGTAAAAATTATAAAAATTTCAACAAAAAAAAAACGGACCCAAATTGATATAAATTTTATTTATTAGTTTTAACAAACTGTATACATAATTTCAGAAACGTGCTATCATATATTATATTGAGTTCAAACCCATGTACAGTATAAGGACTTATAATCATTTTATTTTTCATAAATTGTCCACTAAGTATATGCAAAATATACCAATTACTAAAATACATATCATATTTATTACAACATTTTGACCTTTTTTATTTAGTTCCTCAATCACTTTAGTATTATAATGGAATAATGCTTCAATTAATTTGCGTTAGATTACGTAAAATCTTTATAATTAACATTCTCATTTGATACCTTACCATTATCGTAATACACAAATTTAAATATTTTACTAACTGCTTGAACATATGATGTTATCCTTTCTTAACCTCTGTGTTAATAAATTGCGATTCTTGTACGTTACATCTATTTTGTTACTTAATTAAATATATATCATCACTACAAACAAATCCTTTAAAATAGTTTATTTTCTTTTTAATACAAAATTGTTTTTATTACAATAATATAAATATGTTTTTAAAAATATTATTTCTTATTTTGTTATTTTAGGTTAGGTATTTCATTGCTTTTGTAATGTTAGGTTGGCTATGATAATTTTGTGTCAGGTTGGGTTAGAATTGTTTCATACAGTTTCGCGAGCATTAAAATACTTGTCTTCGTCAAAACTAATTTGTCGGTACAATTGAATATCCAATGACTATTTTTTTATATAATACTGTTTCAAATTCGTGAGTATTTTACTGTGGATTTAAAACACGAAAGCCTTGGCTAAATGAACCCCAACACATTATTCAAACTTTTCATCTTCCCAAATTTTCAATTCTATATATATTTTATTGACAGCTATTGATTTATTGAAATAAACTTTTCCTCTGTCATAAAACAGTTTAGTAAATGAAATTAAATGTACAATACAGTATTTATCCCAGATTTCTATAGCATTAATAAGAAAACTTTGTAGTAGAATACAATGTAGATTTTAAGAAATAGCAAAATACCTGCTTTATTTCCTTCACATCAGCCCTTCTTTCCATTGTGACGCACTCAATTCATACATGCTCACCCTCCCAGTATTTCCGGGAGCGACTTGTGATAATTAATTGGACATTACGACACACAGCATGGAAAGGGAAGGCGCCGAAATAGAATATATATTTTGAGAAATCTGCTGGTACCATTTACCTACAAATAGCTTTTAACATTTATGATATGGCCCCTATCACATTGGAATACGTGTCTATGGGTTATTTTCCAATTTAATGTATGTAAGCAGAGTTGTATAATTATATACTTCGAATAGACAACAATAACTGTCATTGTATAACTACATTAAAACTAATGTAACATTAACAAATTATTTTAGTCGTGATAAAAATGATAATCAAATTATGTCAAATATAGCTCGTTTTATTAATATGCATATAAATGTGTACATAAACATTCATACTTTTCATTTATTCTTGTTTAAATGTGACTTTTCAATATTCGACTAACATTCTGCCACACGAACGAGAAAAACCGCGAAATATGTACCATCTGTTGGTTTTTATCACAGTGATTTCTGTAAGTCGCTCCAGTTGCAGATAAAGCATTACATTATGAAGTCAGACCTCAAACCGGGCCCGTTAGTTAGTAATCTATGTTCGTATTTTTCTTCACATTTTGCGCAACGCGCTCTGAAGTAACAAATAGCAAAATACCGGCACCAACTTTCTCTAGCTTCACAGTTCTTCAACAGAGATGGTTTCTGTATTTACTTATTCAACAGTTGTACTTCTCTTATCGAAGTGCTCAAAAACGTAATCCATTTATTGTAAGGAATAATATTTTATAACTTAGGTCTCATTTCTAATACAGCAGTTATTTTTGAACACTCAAATTCAACTCGAGCCTATTTATCACCTTTTATTTCCTCAACAATATTTAACCATTTTTGTTTGCATTGGAGAAATAAATGGATAAGATGGTTCACAAAAATAGTTTTACTAAAACAACTCTTGTCTTAAATGTTCTTACAATATGAAGTGTTCTTTGCTATAAAATTAATATTTAAATAAATAAGTCCAATGTTCTGAATTTGTGTCAAGCTGCCGGGCGTCACGTAGGCGTACATCCAAGGAGACGCAGCTTACGTCACTATTTGATGAATAACGGGCTGTCACCGATCATGCAGTCTGATTATAAATTGTAACTAGTGAATATCACATCTGTCGCTGTGTACGTCGCTGGAATAAAGAGTTACAATGCAGTATCACTGCCATGCTTGTGAACCTACGACCTCCTCGCAGAGGTTCGGGCCGGAGTACAGACATTAAGAATCGCAATGCATCCCTGTTTGCCGCGAACTCGATGTCTGCCTCCCTCGAGGGTCACGCCAAAGTCTATGTAATTAATGATCACGAATGACACAGATTCACGGAACACTCTGCGGACAACACGCTCGCCTCCCATGACGGGCCAAGCCAGAATCCTTGTAAAATACGCGCTTTTGGTAGGCAACTGCGCGATGCCCCTTCAGAATCGGACAGCCAATCCCCGAGCTGCTTCCGTACTAAAGCCACGCCTCCTTGTAATGAGTCCCTAGCTATCCAAACCAATTTGCCATTTATTTATTCTTTTTTTTTATTTGAACAACATTAAAACAGCACGAAATATTATTATTATCACATAGTTGTAAATTATTAAACACATATTTATTTAAAACCTGAAACATTAATTACAAATTCATGTTTGCCTTTCTTTCAAGATGGTCCCTGATTGGCCGCCCCCTACCCTGATCTTCCCTGGATGCGTGTATACCAGCTTCACTTTGTCTTCCCCCTCCTTTCCTTCTCCCCTCCTTTTCTTAGCGAAGGCATAAACATGGGCTTGCTTTTTTTTTACAGCGTGGCTAATCCCGCTCTCTGATGCTGGCGATACAAAAGATAGGGTTGCTGCTTTGTCTGGAGTCCCTGTGGTGACATGTTTCTTGTTCTGACGTTGGCAAGGAAGAGTTGTAGACCTCCGGCAATGCATATTTCTTGTAACCTCGCTCCCAGCTTTCAATAAATACATTTTATATATACATGCACAATATAAATTCTTATAGTACCCCAATACCTATATTTACTAATCATTCATATAGGCTTCTCAAAATGACGACTACAAGTACTTGTTTCTCGATAGTAACATTCATCATGCTTTAGAATTATAATATCTGCTAGGTTGCAGTGGCCGTTTATTGTCTCTAATGGAGTAATTTTCGGTATCGTGTCAGCATAGCGAACTTTATTTATTTTTAAATATTATTTTATGTGGAACCCATAAGCTCTCCAATTAAATATAATTTACCAAACGCTCTGTCATTAGTCTTATCTTCTTCTAAAAATACCTTTTTTTTTTTTTCAAATGGAGGCAGGGTCTGAAATATTCATGATACATTTTTCAAAAGATGTTGACCAATCAAAATTTATACTACACATCCACACCGTTCCAGTTTATAAAATGTAGCTAGAGACACTGGAAAATCGCGGGGAATAGTTGACTGTTTGCTAGACTGAATGTTTTGTACCAACATTGGCTCTCGTTTATTTGTAGTATTTTTTCTTTCTATAACAGGCCCAGTTAGAACTGCACAGCTTGGACATACAGCGTGTGTGATTTGTCCCAAAACTGTTCACACGTGTCACGGTTAGTATAATACAGTTTATTGGAGACTATTTCAAACATTTTCGCGATTTTACAGTGTCTCTAAATGTAGCTTGTTATTTACGAGAGTAATGTTTGATGTTAGGTATGCAGTGTAAAACTGAACTACTGCAATTGAATGCTCCTATGTTTCTAATGGATAACGAAGTCATTTTGAAAAAAAAATAATAAATGACCTGATAAATATTTGTCGGCTTGACTGGTTTATTCAATTATAATATAATGTTATGTATGAAAATAATTAAAAATAAATAAGATTAATTGGGATACAAAAGTATGAACATTAAACAAAATTATTTCAATCACAAGTCACGGGGAATTGCGTCCAGATAGCATATGCTGTTTGCTGTGTAGACAAAACTACTATTATGATTGATTATTTTGTGTATACTCCTTAAGAGGGCGTGGTACATAATGCAACGCTAAAAGCAATCAATCTATAACTGTAGGTTTCTTGAAGCCAATTAGAGCAATATACAAGTGATTTAGTAGATAATTTTCCAATTAAAAGGAATAAAATATAACAAAAACAAGAAAATGCCAAAGAAATTTAAAGATGAATATAGTGATATAAGTAGTAGGGGATAGTATGTTCGGGGACAAGAGGGTTGAGGGTGAGGCACCAAGGTACCGCGTCCGGCATCTTGGATGACGTCATTTTCCCGTTTTCCCCTCAAAATTACTACAAATTTCCCGTTTTTCCCTCGAAATTTCCCGAATTTCTCTCAAAACTTTCCTGGAAAATTAAAAAAATTCTCAAAATCGCGCTACTGTCCAATTAGGCTAAAGAATGCTCAATTTAAGCAAATGACAGCCTAAATGAGCAGTTTTTTCCTTGAAAATTTATAGGTTTTCCTAAAAATATTACGGTTTTTTGCTATCCAAATGTCGGGAAGGTTCAGGGTGAGGATTTAGCGAATCGTGGACACCATCTAGGATTTTTTATGCTCTGGCATTCCATTAGTCTTCCTGCTCTATCATTCCATCTTCTCGACTATGCAGTCCTATCCTTCCATGAGGAATCGGCCACGACCTGTATCTTTCTCTTTCTCTGTCATTCCGATAGTCTTTCTGCTCTATCAGCACACCTCTACTCGATCGTTTCGCATCTACACTATTATACGTCATATATTTCATCATTTCATCTTTACTCTGTATTTCGCCTCTACATTACCATTACCTGTATGCTCCATCATTCCATCATTGTTGTATCCTTCCCGCTCTGGTCTATCATTCCACCACTACTCTATTATCCTACCATATGCACGTAGTAAAGGACTTGGACCACACTTCCCAATGTAACCCTGTATCATGCAGCATAACATTTACTGTCAAAACACAAGACCTAGTATGATCCGACCTCACCCCCGACCTAGCTTAGCTCGACCTAACCTGACTGAGCTCCGACATGACCTGTACAGACTTGTTCAAGATCTACAATCTAGTCGCGAACAGACCGGACCCCACCCAAACCTGACTTAATATAAAATACAGTTAAGCACATCTAACACACATTCATATTACTTCATCGGTTTATAAATACTTCTCAAACCACTAATTTAGAAAACCTAGTCTCACAGCTTAAGGGCGGTTGGTAATGTACTATAAGCGGGACTCTCGCCCCTATCACCAATAATATTTTTTTTATGCTTACCTCAAGACATCTAGATTGACAAATCTTGACAAGTATTACACTTTGTTGCTGTATCACCACCATCAATCATATTAATTTCATTTTGTAAAACCTTTTATAGTAATGTAATTGTGTTCTATATAATCACTGATTAAGTGTACAAGGACTGTTGCATCTGATGCACTTTAAGAAAATTTATGACAGGTGAATAATGTCTCTCAACACACGCAATGTAAAGTTTTAAAAAATCACATTTATTAATACTATTTTACACACAATAAAACAATACATACAATATTTACACTACATACACAGAACACTATTTACAACTCTGGATGTGGCTGTCAAGCTTCTCCTTGCATGTAAACGAAGCCCCACACTTGTCACACATATAGGGTATATCTCTGTAAGGGTTGAGGTGGCAATTGCGCTCATGTCGCAAACCATTGCAACGAATGACAAATACCTTGCCGCAGAAACCACACTGAAGCGATAGGGGGACAAATGTAGAACATGAAGCAGCTGTACTCTCCATAGCGAAGTAGAGAAGAAAAAATGAAGAAAATAAATAAAAAACAACAAAGAAATAATGACAAACACTGAAGAGAAATATGTAAACACCCAAGAGAAATAATGCAGAAGAAACAACGATAGCTAAATATGTAATAAACAACCAAACTATAAAAATCTTGATACAAATGACTATAAAAATACTGAGGAATAAACTGAAATCTATGATTTCTTGATGAAACAACAATAAACCTAAATATAAAAATATTGAATTACTAGCTAATAAAGATATTGAAGAATAAACTAACAACGAAGAAGTAACTATAAAATCTTGATGAAAACTAAACTATAAGAGTCTTGAAGAAATAACTATAAAATTTTGATGAAAACTAAACTATAAAAAACTTGATGTAAATAACTATAAACCTAACTATAAAAAAACTGAAGAATTATCTATGAAACTAACTATAAAAATACCGAAGTAAGCACACGAAAAAGCAAAGCACCGAACTCGATGAACAATCGGCAAGCGACGAACAAAGACTGAGGAAACCAGGCCTCGCAGCACATTTTATGAGCATGTGGTGGTGATGGTGGTGGTGGAGGGGGTAGGTGTGGTGGTGAAGGGGCAAAGTAACTCACTCCATATATGGTCATGTTTGGGAATCCTGTGTATATATTGGCTGAATAGTAAAAAGTCCTGGAAAACCTAAGTCGTCATTACAGTCTCAGGTTGGAACAGGTCCACGAATGCCCGAGGCGAGTCACACCGGTGGTGCAACCAGGGCGATGACTCTTCGCAAGCAGTGACTGTGTCCATTACAGGTCTGCACAGGCCCACAGCGCGACGAGTTCCCACAGCACCTCCTCCCCCACATTCCTCCATCTGCCCGGCCTCTCCACCCCTCCGCCACCCGGTCCTCCACCCCATCTCCCAACGCCCCTGCTCCTTCCCCCTCTCCCTCCTCACCCACTCCTCCCCTCCTCCACCCCACCCATCCTTCTGGCACCTCTCTCCTCCTCATACACTTCATCGCACTCTTTCTCATGCTCCTTCTCATACTCATCTTCATTCCTCCTCATGTTACTTCTCCTACTCAATCTCTGTAATTAACTCCATTTAGCACCGCATGCTCCGCAATCTGATCCGCACGCCCCGCAACTTGCTCCTCATACCACTATGCACACTCCACAACTTGCTCCTCACACCACTATGCACGCTCCGCATGCTCCGCAACTCGCTCCTCACACAACTATGCGTTCTCCGCACACAGCTATGCATGCTCCGCATGCTCCACAACTCGCTCCTCACACAACTATATGTTCTCCGCATGCTCCGCACACATCTCCGCAATTTGCTCCGCACAAAACTACGCATGCTCCGCACAAGACTATGCGTGCTCGCACAAGACTAGGCACTCTCCACATATGTCTCAGAACCCATTTACTTATGCTGTACATGACTCCACACACTCTCCACACGCTCAACACTCATCTCCTCATGCTCCTCACATGTCTCCACAATCTGCTTCTCATTCTTCTCATGCTCCGCACGTAGCTCCACCCTCTCTTCATACCAAAATCCATCAATCCATAAGTTTTGCATGCTCCGACCACTTTGAGAGCCACCATATTTCATTTGTCATTAGTTTTGTTGTGTGGAAACTATATTTCATTAATTTTACTCATGTACGACTTACAAATTTTAGGTATCCTACATTGAACTTAAAATAATACTCATCTCCAGTCCACTCACATCAGACTTTTATAATGGCTTATAATTTTCATACCTTGTGTAGTAGGATTTACATTATTTTTTATTCTGTGACTAAAGTATACTTCGCTTCCACTTATTTTATATTAACATTCAAATCACAGGACCCACATTGAACTTACCCGTTCCAGCCTACAATTACCTGAGGCAAACCATCAAGAATGACCTAATTTGACATAATGTGATCCATCAACCAACCACATAACGTTCGGTATGAAGTTATTTATCATAGTTCCCATTTGTCTACATTAAATTTCACAACAGCGCAATATTTTAATTTGTTACAGTAAAGTTTAATTAATTTACAGACATACATTATCAAACAACCACGCCACTCTATCTATCATATATCTGACAGTATTCATAACACAACTCAACTTCTCTGATCAGTTTCACCTTAACATGCCTTTACATGCCTCAGAAACCATAAGCTATCCTGACATCAACTAAAATTTAGGAACATTCAACCATATTATACAACCATAATTCAAGTATACACCAACCTAACTCTAGCAGTCATATAGTTCAAACCTTAAATATCACAAAACATACCAACCAACCCATATATTGTAATTTCATTACAGAAATCTTACCAGACAGTTCAAGGACGTAAGATACCATTCAATAGCCACAAGAGCAGGGTAGCAGTCAACTTCTACACCTATAGTCTACATAAATAGACCAACAAAATTGTCATCTAACAACTGATCTAACTACTCTGTACCAATAAAACATCTATATGAACCATCATTTTATTCATTACGTCAGTACTCCTTGTATAAACATATACCATCCATTATATTTACCTTAAGAACACAACAACAAAGAGTAAAAGCAAACCAACAAGATATAACCAAACTACATACATAGCATACATCCCCAAACAAACCTACATACACTAATGAAACACCTAAGACATTTCATATCTCAGACAAAAACTCCACCGTGAAGCACAAGCCATACATGAAAAAAAGGTATAATGTCAAAACAGTACACCATTATAAACAAACGAAACCCATAAACCACAAAATGAAGTACAGACACAAACCCTCACAATGCAACCAATGTTAAACCTGCAGAAGAGCTTCTCCCTATGCACGCTCCGCAACTTGCTCCTCACACCACTATGCGCACTCCGCATGCTCCGCAACTCGCTCCTCAGACAACTATGAATTCTCCGCACACAGATATACATGCTCCTCACATATCTCAGAACCCATATACTTATGCCGTGCATGACTCCGCATATGCTCCTCACGCTCCGCATGTGTCTCCATATGCTCCGCACACATCTCCGCAATTTGCTCCACAGTCTCCGCAATTTGCTCCACAGTCCCCGCAATCTGCTTCTCAATTAGCACCGCAAATGGCAGACACAATCATCATCATCCTCCAATCCATATCTTCCAACCACCAGAAGCACATACACTGAAGGCATTGGAAATGTCCCTAACTCACTACACGAAACTCTACACCCCTGTCAACATATCGCCATATTTACGCAGCTTCGCACATAGCTACACATCAGCCCCACAACTGCATACACATCTGTATCTCCAGTTTATACATGCTCACTCTTCAACACATGCTACCCCCCTCCTCAGGGGCTACCCATGAGAAGCACATTTAGATGCGAATTATAAGTAGTGGTGGTGAAACCAACAATATTTGACAAGCTGAGGCTTCAGCCATGATGCTGTAATATAGCTCGCTGGGCACGACTTCTCTCATGCTGACCCTTCAATAGAATAAAGGGTATGTACCTTTGCAGTGTCAAGGATCCTCCAGATATTCAAACGGGGACCAATCCCTCTCTTGATGCTGGAGTCATTCTGAGATTAGGTATGATGAACTAGCAATCTCCTCTCTCTCTCACTTTATCCATCAGGGAAGACTGCTTCCTCCTCATCACCATCGTCGTCCTCCTCTCTTCCACCACAGGCACTAAAGGTGCCACGACGATAACAGGATGCTCCATTGTCGGCCTTTTTGTAGGGAGTCCTGCAGAAGACAGCAGGCCACTTAGCTGACTCAATAAATCCAACCACTGTTACCTCATACTCATCTTCACAGGTGTTCTGATGTAGACGATTCAGCAGTGGTGGTGGTGGTGGTGGTGGTGGTAGTGATGAGGCTGATGTTTCTTGAGAAGTCCCTGCAATGACAGTATTGTACAGTTCGTCGAATATTTCGTCGCCGCTGCTGTCCCACTCACATGTATTACACTCAACCTCCTACTGCAAACCGAAGCCCCAAGAGCCCAGGAGAAACTACTCCTTACTAGTCTCCCATTATGCATGCCCTATTCTCCAACCAGTATGTTGCAAGCCCACCCTCCTCCCTTCAAGTGTTCATTAATCTATGTCAGCACCTCAGGACCGACCATAGGTGCCATCAAGTCATCCTAGTGATGCGCAGGCCTTCACGTGCGAGCGAGCCACTACCTGGTGGGTAGGGGGTGAGCATGTGCTCATGGGTCGCAGCAAAGTGCGAGAGTTGCCCATCTTCGAGCTTAATGCCCCAGCTCATCAGACACCAGGACCAGTCCAGCACCCTGCAGATATGATGATGTATACAGTTACGTGCAATAACACAACAAAATTATCACCTCAATATCTAACATGTTCAAAGTTTGTGTGCACAGTCATCACAGACCTACCATTCCCAATAAAATACCATCCATTTCTTATTAATAATTGTAATGAAATTCATTAAAAAATACATTTATCAATTCATTTATAAATAAGAAAGAGTGCTTTACATTAATTAAATGTAATGATCGATTTGCAAATTCAACTGTAATGTCTTACATCGAACCCAAGCCAACGCACTAATACTTTATTTCCTTTACTCTTCAAAATCTTCTCGACTGAATACGTGTTTGGATACTTGGTAACTTGAGTTTCTTCTCCGTAGAAGCCTCCTCGTATAGCCTTGCCGTCCACATCTTCTAGGTAGTAGGTCCTTGGTTCGTAGTGTCGAATCTTGACCACTTTAAATATTTCAGTCCTCAAGTTTGATGGGCAAGTCTTTAGTAATTGTTTTCTTTATTCACAGCATCCAGTAATAGTATCTAACTGTTACTTTAGATTTGTACAGGTACAGTTTCTTCTCATTTGTATAAACAGTAAGCAGTAAAGTGCTGTCCTTGTCATCCACGGGCTAAATGTTCGTGCCCCGATGTACTTTGTGATTTTATTTTGACAGAAGCTTGAGTAATATATCCACCCACTTCTAGTTTCCTTGTGCTGAATATTTAGACCCACTTTTCAGTCTACAAAGTACAATTAAATTATTCCACGATACTGGTTTTCATGCCACTGTGGGTAGAGTAGTGGTTGTTTTATGTTTTTGCATCAAGGCTTAAAATGACTGAATGTATAATATTTTGCAGAGACTCATATGAGGCTCTTATGACGGACCTCAATTTGCAAGAATAAATAAATATTTGCAAAACAATTTTATCACTATAATTCACATATTTGCTTGTGACGACTCATTCTCTAAGTCACTTTGTATACACCCAGTTGGAAAATATTAGACACTATGATCTCACACACATGATCAACCGATTCCTGGAGGCACTGGATAAATCTATGGTCCACCTGAGCGGGTCCTAACTGGTGCTTACAGGCTCTGTTCGATTCCCTTCACAGTTTCCCCATGTAGATCTTCTAATTCCACAGTAAATGTGTCGAGGCTACATAAAAATATGTATGTATCAATGAACACATTTCAAACAGAGTGGACAGTACGATTCTCCTCGTAACACATATCACAGCCAGCTCAACAGCCTATATATTTAAAATCGTAATAGACTGCAAGACGGATAGGTAGTCACCACAATGCACAAGCCATACCTAACTGGCTGAAGCAACCACCAGCCTCACAGGCACCTGCCAACACTATGTACGAATCTGTCACAGAGACCGTACATATCACATCAGCCATCATACTATTAACATTAATTTCAAAACATTCAGAAGACACACTCAGTCTATACTATCATACAAGCTGCAAAAATAATTCTTGCGAGAAGGCAGCCAACATCACCCATTTGAACCATTCCGAGAGCGAGTCAGCCACACAGTCAAGTATCAAAGGCCATAACCACTCGCACATATTCTGACATATATATTGAAATCATCCTACCAATACAGTATCCCATCTAAGTATGTGTATACATAGCACTAACCTTGGAGTCTAAAATTATGTCAGCAATAAAAAAACTACTCACGACCCTCCATGTTATCCAAAACTACTATTAGTCACACTTCCTTACTGTCTCAATTACCATACTGAAGTAACATATAAACAACAAAAATTAAACCAGATAAGTCTTGTAAGCAATGCTGAAAACACAACTACTTTCTACATGCATGCAAAGACCACAGGTTGTAGTAAACTGCTTGTCTCAGTTCTTACAGTTTCTCCCCAACGAGCGGGAAACCTTTCCTTTACATATGATAGTATTCACTTTCACATTATCTTCGCGTGTGAAAACTAGTCACAGATATTACAATGGTGACTATTATATCTAACACACTATAATAGCTACCTCGATGAAACCCATGTCACTCATCTCAAGTACCTACTAGAAGCTTGCTAGAAATGCAGCTGTTGCTGTTAACAGCATGTAGAAAAATCTATAAATGTAACACAACGAGGCTAATTATCGTACAGTATGAGAATCCTTCTTTCGGAAGACAAATATATGAAGTCAAACCTTAAGGAGTGTAAGATAGCATTATTCTTTATTGGATTATTTGCCTTACGAACTACCATTCAACATGTTACACAGTTGATATGTGTCTTTTAGGTTGCTATAAGACATATCTGAAACACTTTAGTCGTAGAGAACATTCGAGTATGCCTTCATACTGCTGTAGACATGCATGTACACGTTAACAAACATACAAAGCCAATTCACGCAGTTCTATAAAATTTAATATGTGGCTTGAATATTTGTTTGGCAAGCCGGAGCCACATGAGGAGGCAGAAGACCAGAGACCTTTTCAGACGAGAAATATTCTAATTCATAATGTTGATGATGTTGAGGAAGCTGTTGCAGCCAGCTTGGAGATGAACTGAGAGGAGGAGGGGGAGGACGACTACATGGGCAAAGGCGCAGGTTGGACTTCGTTTTCTTCGTACAAAATGACAGACAACCGTCTAAGATGATGTCGCAAGGAAGGGTATGAGGAGGAGCTTGGGGATAAGCCTGATATGCATATTGCTGTGCTAATTACAGTGCTAATTGCAATACAAATTGCTGGGCTAAGTGCAATGTCTGCGGTGCTATGAGCGACCCTCAACATGTTATGCCTACATCATCGTACGGTGCCCGCGGTGCGTAGGGAGGTTTTCCCTATGCACTGCAGGCACAGCTTCTTACTGCTGGAAGAGTTATAGCCTCGTCAGAAGGTAGCGTGATCTATACTGTAGACAGGTATGAGACAATAGCAACGATTTTTCCGTGTGTGCGACTCTACAAGGCGTAAGTGACGATATACATTCTTAGTAGGAGACAGGATTAGAAACTGTTAGTGGTAGCAGGTTATAAAGGTGTAATGTATACCGATAATATTGTATGTAGATGTGCAATCATATTTAGTAGTTTGCATTCAATTGTTGTGTAAGTTAACTATGGCATCACGCTTCCATGGGAGGACACCTGGTAGGGCTGGAATGTCCTTGTACTACCCGCTATAGTTAACGAGGCTGGGTGGATTGCCGTCCCCGTTACAAATTCTTACTTTCAGAAGTGTTTCACTTTGTAACTTAAAATATACTAAAATAATTGAAAATTGTGGTTATAATGTTAGTACATTATCAATCCAAAATTAATTTACTTGTCCTAACATTTTGAAAACTTTTATAAATTATAATAAAATATTGGAAAATTGCTAAAATGTTGACAAATTTATAGTACGATTTCAGTGCATAAATTCGGTTGGTTCAACTTGGATTGACTAGAAATAAATAATTGTTACAGTAATTTTGTATAATTTACGGTTAAATTGGGCTAATTTTGGACTATAAATACTGAATTTTAGGTAAACTAGAATTTTTGCTAAAACCTGTGTAGACAAAACTACTTCTATGTAACATAAGTATCATTATCGCTTTCATAATCATAATCACTAGAATCGTCATATTTAGGATCTGCGTTGTTTGAGTCTTTAGCATATTCACTGTTCTTATTATAAAAACTACAAATGTGTTATTTGTACTGGGTACAGTCTATCTTTCCTACGTAAGATAGGAACTTAATGTCAACGATACCAGACTCTGTATCATCATTTGAGTCCGTTTTTTTTTCTAGATCTACGTCTAACTTTCTTTCACTTGTGCTTAGACAAACACTGTTCTTGGCTTTTTTTAATTGGTCCCATTCATATTTCTTACTACAGAGCATCCAGAAAACTTTGGTACTGGATCATGATTTGACACTTTCCTAAACTTCTTTGCCAACCGTGATCCTTTTACTAGGCGCCAATTTTTTTCACATATCATCCATTTCTTGGTTTATTTATCATATCCTCTTCTTTCTTTCAGGAGTGCTACAAGACTGTATCAAGTTTCCTTCCTATTGTCTCTGAGCTCTCTAGATCACGTTCTTCATTTGGCAATCGTTTCAAATCTTCAGAAGGGCCTAACCACACATAAAACACATCCTTTAAAACAAAAACTTAGGTTAGTGCCAGAGGTTCCTTGAATATGATCCCAGTCTCTTTAAGAATTCGGGAAAATATGACTTTGAAATTTGTCTTTAGATATGGTATTCAGTTTTCCAAGCATCTAGAATGGTATGACCCATTTTCTTCATTGGAACAAGTACATTAACTTCGAGGGGTTGCATGAGATAGGTGGCATTTGGGCAAACTGTTGGAGGTAAATAGTGTTTTTATCTGCATAATGATCCGTGGAGAAAAGTGTCGTGCAATGCCGTCGCTAATAACAATTACTGACTCAGTGACACTTTTCTGGTTCGTTAATATGTGGAACATGAAGTATACATTTAGTTTCAAATAAATATCGAAGCATACAATAGGAGAATTAATGGAAACAGTACCTGGAGGATATTTAATTCCCCAATCCTCGTACATATTTTCCACCTCATACACAAATAAACTTTGCAGCCAAGAGTTGATCAACTGCGTTTCCTGACACCATCATACTAATATTTATTTTAGAATGGCCCTGGACTCTCTCCACCCATTTTAAACGTTTTTGATTTCATTATAATTTTACACATTTTCCTGAACTAGAACTACTGAGAATATTTTACATTGTTTCAAAGAAGTTGATGACATTCTGACTTCACTTGGGCTCTGGATAAGATAATGTTTGAGGCTTTTCGGACTGAAATATTGTTCATGTTTCTGACATTGTCTACACAATCTGGTCCAGAATGATTATCCTCGAATTTGTAAACCTTAACACCATTTCTTCCTGATACTCTTTTACCACACAGCGAACATCGCATTTCGTCAGAGAAAACCGCTATTAGACAACTGATGCTAAAGTGCTTGAAAGTGTCTTTTCTTCTTCACTACTTAGGACATGCTAGCCACTTGGAAACTTTCCATGCTTACAGTTTTCCTTGTATGTGAGTGTATTTCGTTGAATATGGAAGGTTTCCAACTTCTATTTCTTGGACACTCCACATATTAAAATATCCTATAATTTCTCCAAGTCTGCCTTGCTAGAGTTTCGATGGATCCTTGACAAAGACTCACATCGAAATTTCCTGGTATTTATCATGCACATATCACCTAAATGAACAAATTAAAATATATAAGCTGTACATTTAACCTATCTAAGCATAAAAGCCACCCCGGAGTGTCAAAATCATCTCACTTGACGGTAATTCAGAATACTATAATATATTTTAGCAACTCCAATTTCGAAGATTTCGTGGAAGATCTGGAGAATCCAGATGCATTAACTGCAAAAGATCTGCCAATAATTTGATGAACATAATGAACCTCAATATTGCGCAGGACTGTTATGACAAATTATGGCTGAATATTCCGCACAAAATTATTCTAATTATTTTGAGAAATTGTTGAGAATGCATCTAAAGACATACCGCAGAGGTAGAGTAACTATCTGAAAGTAAGAAAGTTAAAAATGTTCTTTGTGCAAACCAAAATAGTCTTACTAATATCTGGCGTTCTGCGATAAATAATTTATAAATGGAGAGAATATTAAACTTTGCAAATGGCCGCGAATAAAATTCGCGGTGATATATTAACTTTATAACCTTTAATAACTTGTAGACAGACGCATTTGTGCCCTTATCACACTGGAATAGCAGTTTATTTATAATGACTGTTTGGATCATGACCTCATTTAGACCCATTAACTTTCGTTGGTGCTTGTTTCAGTAACAGTTAGGTTAGGTAAATAAAAAATATGCAGTTACATTGATTCGTGCCGTGAAATATGACTTTAATTTTATAGAGTTAGCTTTTGAATTCCATATGTTATATAAAGAACTTAGATGGGTTCGGCTTATTTGATCCACTTGGTGGCATAAAGTACACAGTTTACAGTACATATTCTGTAATGTTACGGAAGAATGGATTAATAAAAAACTGACAATTTTGAGTAATGCCTAGAATAAGGTAGGCATCAGTGTTTGTGCCTAAAGAAAACCGAGTGATGTCAGCTAAAAAATTTATAAAGTGTATTGTTAAAACTAATAACGAGTTAATTACATATCGTATCTCTTCGTCTTGGAAGACCGAGTTAAGTTGTCAATACTCGCTTTTCCTTATTCCATTCAGTAATTCAACTAAAAAGTAATAAATTAACTTAACTTAACCCCCCTGTTTTGTATACATGTAATCTATTCTTTCCCTGAGAGACAAATTTAATAGTCACTTAAGACACTCATGAAAACCCAGCAAATTTTGCGATATGTTTTGTAAATCGCAGAAAGAACAGCGAGCAAAGCAAACTTTAGCATTGCCTTATTTTGTGTTATGTAGTTTGTTGCTGCTGTTATTGGTAACCTTGATGCATATGCTACCTACAAGCGAAAAAAAATAGCTGCCAAAGAAACTTCATCAGTTAAAATAATTTTATATTAATTTGACTTGCAGCAGGTTTCTTCAACACTACTCCTATTGTGTGGCGTTGTATTTTGCAAACGTCTGCGGTCTACATACAATCTCACACTTTATGACTGTTACGCCAACAATCAAGCGTATTTCATGTAGCAAGACGCGAAGAAGGGCGTGGAGCAAACTATATTGCTATTTGCTTATATGTCGCTTGATTTCTAATCTCTAACAATGTTTTAAATGTTTTCTACCCGAACTTTGAAGTTGCCAAAATAATCACAATTAGTTACGTTGTTGCAAGTAAATGTCGGCGATGTTCAGAAGTAATACAACATATGCAATACAACTCACATGTCTTGTGCACGGACATGCTCACATGGAGTGTAGCGTTATCCATGCAATGATAGAATAAAAACGTCATATAGCAAAGATATAAATACATATTCCTCGTGACTTGTATGATCTTCTCCGTTGAACTGCAAATAAAATCTCAATCATATATCATGTTTTGACAAATGAAAAATTCATAAATTTTGGTCCTTTGTTCGTAGGACCTCTACATTCTCGGTAAGTCTGCGAAGATGGTGAAATGTTTAAGTGACATGCACATTTGCTCATGTTCACCAAAGTACCTGACATCATTAACTACAACACTACCTTGAATACGATCCGTTCAAGCGAATTAGATAGGCTACAGCATACCTTGATGCAGATCACCCTGCCAGAGATGTGATATAATTACTAGAGAGAAGAAAAAGGAATTGCTGAGCACAGCCCATCAAACTGATCTATACTGTAGAGAATGTTACCGTCAGCTGCCAGAAATTGGCAGCATTTGTGACTTGCACTTCGTGAAGACATGTCCGGTGATGAAACTGACAATTCCTAAATGCCAAGATCAATCATTTCCAATAGAAGTGATGATATTGTTTCGAAGATAATATAGAAAATTACAAGCTGTGATGGCGAGATTATATAGTACAGATTCCTGTGAAAAAAAAAACTGTTTGTTTTTATAAGCAAACATAGTGACTGACATATGAGCGGAAAACAAAAATTTTGGAGTATATCACATGTTCCACATATAGACATTTGATTAGTATGCGTTTGTAAGTACTATATAGGATTCTACTATGTTTAATGAATAACTTATGTGGAAAATAAAATAAGTAAAGTAGTTCATCCAATACATACACGTTTAGAATATAATTTACCATGGGTATTTATCAAAAAAGTATCTTAATGCATTGTAGGGGTCATAATGTACCATGGGTATTTATCAATAAAGTATCTTTATCTAAAAGGAAAAACAAACAGAATTTTACATCAATATCATGTCAACAAGATACCATAATCATGAACACATGCATTTCGGTGTTTCCGTCATTTATATTACCGAATCGTGGTTTTAGTTTGTTAACATTCAAACCACAACGGTCTCTAATTCTTTCTGAATTCTCGTTTTATTTTGGGGAACAATTTGCTGGTCATGTTCTCGAGCTTTCAACATTTTTATTAGCAACTTATATCATTTGCTAAGTTCCATAGATTTTCAATCATTAAAATCCATCCGTGTTGGATAGAAAAACCAAAATCGCAGCTGTCACTCTGTTTTTACTTATTAATCATATCTTCAGTATTGTTATACTGTTTCGTGTTTGCGCCACTAAAATAGCGTTTCTGCGTTGAAGTTGTCTTTGTAGCGTTTACACACTTTGCCATCGACCATGGTGAATATTAATTCGTGCCTTACTAATACTTGCCTTTCTTTAAGTTATTAATTTACTGTTTGAGAGACATTGCCTACCCTATTTTCTATGCAGTAGATACTATTGCGGACTCCTATATGAACATTTTTTTAAGTCTACAAAATCGTATGAAACCAGAGCGTGGATTTTGCCAAACAATTTGTTCCTTTCACACTAAGCGAAGAGGAACAATAAATCTTATGAAGACAATTAAATCACTGGTTTCAGAAGCATAGAATGATTGTTTGTATAAACTGTGTCCTAAAGAATCATCAAATTCCCACTTTGAAATTAACTTGAGCTCGAACTGGTCTTCAGATTGAATGGTCTCAACGACAGAGATCAACTGCTAAAGTTATGCGCTCCACTGGGTGACTAAGCAAATATTGCAATGAAACAAAAGAACATTTTTCTGTCAGTTTTACATTTGTGGGATAGCAGGACTTCTTAACAGCCTGAACAATTTTATATGAGAGAAATTTGTCAGGTGCTGACCACCTTATGACATCATGTAGATGCCTTGATCATTTTTATTCTACTAAAATAGCTACATCATCTTCACCAGAGATCAGTTGTTGGAGTTCTAATAGTTTCCCGTATAATGTTTTGTAATTCTTAGCACGTGTTCGACTTTCCATAACTTCTTTCAGGAGTATTGAAACTTGCGACTGCCCTTCGGCTCGTAACCTCATTTGGGTAGCGAAGGTTAAAACTGAAACAGGAGTGGAATCCCTTAGGTATTTTATTTTCTAACGTTTTGTACATAAAGAACTTTATTGAAACCTTATTTACGGCTGACACACTTCTTCTCTGAATATCAACCGACGGAATTAGCCATATGTATGTAACTCATCCGTATTACTTGCTTTGATTTTACTATACATTCTGCGTGACGGTTTTCAGCGTGATTTATATTGCGACTGGCAGTACATTTTTTAAAGCAACTGAGAAGCCCTTCGTCACATTCTGTTAATATCTTAATTTCTTCTGTTATGGAGTTAAATTGTTCTTGAATTTCACCACTCCTAGGACCCCTCATAAAATCCAGAAAGTTTTTCTCTTGTTACACACAACATTTACACTCCTTCCTGAAAAGAAAATCACAAATAATTAAGGTTCCTGATATTCGGAACTCTTAATAATATTTAAACAAAAAAGTAGAATGAAAATTAAGTAGATATGAAGTTTATACCTTCCAATGACATGAATAAACCAGCAATTTAACCTTGGTCTCACTTCGAAAACAAGCAACAAGCCCTATGTGTCACGACAATTAGATACATTTTTACTTCTTGGTTATATAACTTTGAAGTAATACAAATATTATGAAACACTTACGCATTATTACTCCATATATTAGCTTGAACAATCCACGCTGATATATCGGATTCATCCCAACAGAAATACAATTTTGCATTAAGCGCATAAGGCTGAGTACCGTGGTCTGTCGCAGAATAGTCTGGCGACACGACTAGCTACATCACGTTGGCTCAGATCCTGTACTGGTCATTACCGCCTGATAGATCATCTGTAACAGAATATAATGTTAGTACTTTCTGCCAGGTTCTGTGTTATTGGGTACTCATCTACATTATACAAGAGCCGATTCACGTTGCAATGAAATGGGAAGCCGCCAATTTGAACACATATTATGAAATATTTATGATGTAACATGACATGGAAAGTGAAAACTTCAATTTAATAGCATACTTTATTGCTCGTTAAAGTCAGACGATCACACCTATTATGTTTATTATGCACACAGTGCTGCAGCGCGCATTCCAATGTGGTGCAGCTAGACGTTGTATACAAAACTTTAAAGAAGAGGTAAATTAAATAGGTTTGGATACAGTTGAGGTACACTTACTCTAAACTCGACTGCTTAATAGCATGTTAGTCTTAAACACGTGTGCATCTCGGTTCTTGCATATTGAGAAACATATTGTGATTACTAGCTTAGAAACAGACATACCTGAACTACTGTCTAGCATACGGACTGACTTAAGGGGAAGAGCAAGATGCTAAATTTAACGTATCGATTTTCTTCAATAACACCTGTTTTGTTATTTTCTTTTTCTAATATGGCAAGGTTGAGACACAGAAGATGTTTGATGAATTTTGGAGATAATAATAGTGTTATATGTTCATCTTATAGTTTACTTGTAATCATTCTTTAAAGCTAATCTGTAATTCCCTTATAATAATTCTGCATGGCAAATTAAATAATGATTCGATTATTATTTATGTCAAGCAGTTTATCAAGAATATGTCCTATGTCATGTCGAACAGAAAATGTTGATAATACAACTTGAATGAATTTTATGGCATGAAATTTGAAACAAAGAAAATTACCTCACTCTCTCTTAAGTATGGCATATATGAGCAAATTTTCTACAAGGCACGCACTGAATCACCTCTCAGACTGCAGTACACTGAGACGCAGGTGACGCAGTGCAGAGAAGCGCTGGGCACCAAATGTATGCCTGTGCGACACAGAGTGAGCGTGCACTGAGACGCAACTCCATGTGAGCAGTAGATGTGAACAATAGCAAGACTTCTAAGTATCGGTCAAGAATCCGATTCCTACGATGATTTTGCCACAGAAATGTCGAGTATACGTTAATTAGAAACATCAGAATACCAAATGGAAAATTGCAAATGCCGACACCCAAAAGAGAAAACTCCATTTATGAACAAGTAGTTAATTAATTAATGCAATTTCAAATTAATAAATCGTAGAATAGATTACACAAAAATTGGATTTACTTTAAGGGATATCATACACGAAGTGCCACTGAAAGGGAAGAATGTAACTGTATTTTAAGGTAAGGCTGTAATTAGCCGAATAAGATATATTTAGCCTAGACAAGCCAATCACGACAACGAAAACATCCCACACAGCACCGAATATCACCGGATATCCTAAGGATATCCCGTAAATGTCTCGAATGTCCGAAATATGTCCCGAACATCCTATGGTTATCCCTTGGATATTGTAATGATACTTAATTTGTTAAAGATTCATGAGCTTATATATTATAGGGATTCTTATATTACTATAACATTGTGGTTAAAATACACTGGAAATAGCACTAAAAATAAATTAGTTTTTTTAGGCGACACAAAACTTTGGCAAATTCCCCAAGTACATACATTGTATATCCTTATCCACAAAGCACAGGATATTCTAGAAATATCCCGTAAATATCCCGAATTTTCAAAATACATCACGGGCATCCTAAGGATGTCCCTAGGATATTTTAATTGTGCCTAATTTGTGTTATAATTCGTGAGATTATGTAATATGATGATGCTAAGATTAATATAATTAAAAGGTTATAACTCCCACGAACATAGCATAAAAAATAATTTAGATTTGTTTGAGACGACGTAACTCTTGGCGAATTACTCAAGTACATCAATTGGATATCATAAAAGTATCTCCTTTCGATATCCCGAATATGTGTATATAGGTTTTCCATATGGATAATTTCACTGACACTGTTAATTATTTTAAGGCACAGATATTAATTTTAAGCATATTTATAATTGTATTATACATATTATCAGTGTAATTAATGCATTAAATATTCCTAAATATAATTCAAGAAATATGCACCGCCGAATTGATTAACAATTCTATACAATGCTGTGACATGTCCACCCTAATGTGAATCATCTAGGTTTACTCGTGTGAATAACCACAGTTATTTCAGCAAGACATCTTAGTAATTTAATATGTGTTTATCTGGATAAACATTACATATGAACAAATATTTGTTAAAAACGTTTCTACGGGATAAATTGGATTTTCAATGCTAACATTCGTGTTCAAATTATTTGTATCACTCCATAATGTTAAATTTACTCTATACTCTCATGACTTTTACTGTATGGGAAAGAATTAGAATCTTAGTAACAAAGCGAACCTGTAAGTAATGGTCAGTACGCTTGATTTGAAACTTAGAGGGTTGTGGAATCGAATGCTACACTAGGCTAAAAATGTAATATCAATGAGAGTGTTAAAAATTGGTTGTGAAAAATGAAAATAAGGACTAAATTTTAATTTTCTGTACGAGTAAATATTTTTTTTGTGTGTTCCTTTTACATGGAGACCACCACAATGATTCTACCTAGGAAAGTATATGGATATTTCGGTATATGGGAAGTTCTGAGTGTGTCCACTGCGGAAATCCTGAGGATCTCTGCGGTGAGGACATTTGGACTACTAGTCGAAATCCCACGGATATATGTGCGTGCAACATCGCAGGATATTTTGTGGATATCCCAAACATCATTGTGGGATATCATATGGCTGACCACAGGATATCATTGAGCTGTGTGGGAAATTATACGTTTAAGTAATCTGCATCTTACTGCATCTCTTCCATTGATCACCCAAAACATTTTCTGCATTACAGATAGCAAATGTTGAGGACTTGGATGAAGCAAGTCTCGGTGTATCTGGTCAATAATTAGTTCTGTCAAATGCCAATTCTTTGAGAGCTGCATGGGATGTTTATGGTTGTAAAGCAACGATGAGGCCTGAAGTCTTCTGCCCACTCTCAGGAGCCTAATATGTTTAAACAAATGGGCTTAGACTCTTCATTGAGGGTTTCTGATAGCAATGAGTTCGGAACTAAATTCCACTGCTTGTGTCTTCTTCACCCAAAAGAGAACTGCTGCCTGCAATTCTGACACCGTAAGAGGTCCCTTTATCCTTTGTCTGATTTTGGTAACCTTATGAAACTCAAGCAGTAAGCTGTGGTACTTTTGATCCTACTGAATGAGGTCCTACACAGTAATGTTAAGCGTGCAGTTACAACAATTTTCATCACCATGTTTTTATTTTTTATTTATACCAGATTTTTTTTCTTATTTTAGACACAAAATGTGACTAAATTTTGCTCTTATGAAATTTTTTTTATCCCTCATAGTTTTCGCGTAATAGCTTGTTGAAGTCCAAATTTGTATATTTCCGTTTTAAGGACTACACTAAAACCAACTGATATACCGAACTGAAAAAAAAATTCACAGTGTATAAAGACCTCACATGTTACAATTTCACGTACACAAAAACAAAGAATAAAAACTTTTTGTATTTAAAAAATGCTGAAATCTAAAATAAAATTGTTAAATATTCAATAATATTATTAAGAAATTTTATAAAACATTTTTACGATTTAACATACCTGATTTGTAACCTACAACATCGTTTATCGCTGTGAATTTTTTCACTTTTGTAAATGAGTTGGTTTTAGTGTCGTCCTTAAAACGGAAACATGCAAATTTTGACTTTATCGAGCCATTACACAGAAACTATGCAAGGCAAAAAAAAAAAAACATTTCTAAGAGTAACATTTAGTCACTTTTGTACCTAAAACAAGGGCAAATATATCTGGTACAAATACAAAAATAAAAACGTTGTGATTAAAATTGTTGTACACCATACCCTTAAGTTTATATGGTGAACATTCCTAGTCATTGAGATAGGAACTCTTCGCTCCACAGATAGGCAAACGTCACTATGTGCACTTACCCCAAGTTCTTGAGTTGGATGCTCAACTTCTGGACTGTCACTCAACCATAGAAGTCCTGTCCACCAGGGTGGGTGGTTGATCAGTTCTGATGGCATCTGAACATGAGATACGCAGTCAGCATGGTTGACCTCTGGCTGAATATGACGCCACCACTCCGGAGGTGTATTTGTCTGAATTTACCCTACCCTGTTGGTAACAAAGGTTTACCAATGTTGTGATGACGATTGTATTCACAGTTGTGTCGGTCCTGGCAAACATGTCACTAACATGCAATGTAGTACATTTTACAGTCAGCGCATGGTTCTCGCCAGTAGCAAGGCCCTACAAGGCACTAGTCGGGGTAAGGCCACTCATTTTGTTGGGACTACCTTTGACCTAGCCGTGATAAGGGGAACTGTGACTGGGCCAACCACAGGGATCACTCAAAAGTAAACTACAGAAGGAAACCCCTTTTCAGAACTGTCTGAAAATCCATGCAGTTCCAACTTTCATTTTCGTGTACTCACCAATTGTCCTCGAGGAATGGAATCTTCACCACACGTGACATATCCTTCCTCAATTAAGTTCATGTTGCCTGCAGATAATGTGGTAGTTCATCATCCCATTCTAGGCCTTCTAGCCACAACTGCTTAATGAAATGATTTGCCATCAGCACAAAAGACGACAACATCTCTAGAGGATCGAATATATTTGCCACGTAGACAATATTCCCTATTTTGACATGTAATTGTACCTCTTATCAGAAAGTGTCACTAGTCGGCACACACTGTAGTCCAAGGAAAAAGGGAATAAGGAACAGACTGCACAATTTCAGAAGGTAACCTATTGTAAGGAAAAGCAACAATCGGTGGAACTACCAACCCACTAACTGAAAAACTGAACAGTGCAATAATCCATTCTTAAGAATTTCCTTATTCCACTTCATAAATTTTTCTTGCTCTTTTTGGACCTATTACTATGGAATTTGTGGGATTCATCATGAAACAGGTTTCATCAGCATTAAATAGTCGTTCTGGTTGTTTAAGAACATCATATTGCACTTCGTCATTCAGTCAGACATTTTCTCAAACCTTTTAATGATATCATTTTCGCTGACACAACTGTTTGCTGATGTGACATATTCACTAGTCCGGGTTGCTATTTCTGAGTGCCTTTTGAGAATGGCCCTAAATCAACCTGATGTGTTGTCTACAAACGGGGTTGGTCTATAATTTTGCTGAAGGAATTCTTTCATACTAATTATCATTTTATGCCTTAGAAAATCTTTATTACAGCAATCAATTATTCTTTTCCATAGCTAAAACTAAAAATCATGACGATAGCCATTCGGGTTGAAACTACATCGACTATTTAAAAAAAACCTTTTACCACTTTTTTGCTCCCTTATCGGTCGAATTTTCATGAATCCCTTTTAATATCTCACCCTGCATCCTCAATGAAGCTCAGACTCAAATTTTCACGTTTGTAGGTCGACTGGTTGGTGTTGCAGCTTGATATGTCAGTCACCCAATCATACAGTCAGTACACAAACACACACACTTATATACAATTGTGTGTGTCCGTATTAAAATTAACGCTACATATTTCAGTACATTACAGCCTGTGTTTTCGTTTATAGTTAACTTCGGTTAATCCAGTCTTACAACCGTCAAGCTCTCCTTGAGTAATCCATTCTTGTGTGTCATCTGATTTGTTCACAGCAATTTATGCTAGGCAATTTAGAGTAAAAATTGTCGTAACTTCGGAAAAAAATCGCAGAGAGATGATTTTTGGTACAGGCCTTCCTTTTGATGTAATGAATAATATATCAGAAGTCATATTGGATCTGAGCTGTGCTTGCTGCGCTACACTGTAAAACAATTGAAAAAAATCACATTTTGTAGTGTAACTTCGCTAATATTGGTTTTAATAAAAAAAGTGTTTCCTAAAAAAATAAAGATAGTTAAAATTACTACAAAAAAGAAAGCAAGTAAATTTTTCGAAGATCTAGTATTTTTCCCGTAAAAGTAGTTTGAAAACTTCGTTCATACTGCTAAGACACAAAGTTAAAAGTTTCGCGTTCAAATCAGCGTGCTCACATACGCACGTACTCCCTTAGTTTCTTCAATATTATTTACACACAAGTACATAAAGTTTCAGAATTTGCAAAAGTACCAGAAATGTATTTAATATTACAAGAAAGTAGTGGTGGCGACGACTTTAGTCAGCGACGTTGTAAGCACCTTTGTACCTAGTTCACGTGTATTATATAGATGGCGATAGAATCTGCCACTATTATGAGGCTAAGCAACCTGTAATAATTTAAAACATATGTGCGGCGGAGTATTCGTAATGTAAATACATTTGATATATGCCCAGAACTCTATGAAAAAGATGCTTACTGGCCACACATACTGTAGAGCTGTGAGAGGACATTAACTGGCTCATTTGGCACTTTCAGCTATTAATTTTAAAGAGCTACAAATATATGATGAAGAGTCCGCAACATTGACAGATATTATCATTTCTTTCTCAAATTGTCCTGAGATACTGGACGAAATTGAATGTTTGCCATCGCTGCGAGATTTTTAGACAATGCTAGATCAGCATTTATTAGTAATATACAACAGGGGATAAACTGCTAAACTTTGGGTACAGTACTATAGAATGGTGAGTCTGGTGAAAGACTGCGTACGGCTTGAGCGAATGGGTGACTGGAAACTGCATTTGGAATGTGTGCAAAACATAATTCCATATGTTCATTCTTCTGGACATTGCCCTTATACGAAAGCATGTTGACTGTATTTCCAAGATACGCGCAATTTGAAGAACAGTATGGATAGCAATGAGTTCTGCAAATTCACTGAAAATAGTTATTTCACAGTCAGAAGATCTAACAAATTTTGAACCGGAATTCGGAGCGACATGACGATCAAGCAGACTCTGATGAGATCTATGAAGAGTTCTGGAGGCTTGACTCATGGAAGAGGTGTCAGTAAAAGTGTTGTAAGTACTTGGATACTGGAAATGCCAGCCACACACGATGTTTGTGAAGAAACAGAATTGTTGACTGGAGTGAATTTTGGCAATACAGAAGAGCATGTTGATGCAAGAGATTCCAGAGTAACCAGAGATGATGATGTGTGTAAATTAAGCAAATGGTTCCAAGATCACATTTCTTTCTCAGATTTTCAGCAGGTAATGTCAATAGCAACAGGTATAACAGGCAATGAGATAATCAACTGTCATGATGCTATCAATATTGGAATTTCTGCTATGATGAGAATTACTGGTAGTCATTTAAATGACGTGAAGCTGAAACATAGTGACGAGGTAGTTCAACTTCTGACTGTAAAAAGCAGTTTAAAGATACACGATTCCATTGTCCCAGTCGATCCGCTCCTGCTCTTCCAAAGGATATCCATTCTCAATGAAAGTGAGGAAGGGTTACGTGAATACTTAAAGTACGAGATGTCGCCCTTGCCTCTCTCTATGTTTGATGAAACTGGAATGCAGAAAACTAAAAAGTCTGCTCTTAATGACATTTTTGAAACAACTACTGTTGAATGGAACAAACACCATTGCTATTACATCATTGATGGTGGTTTTCTCCTGCACCTGTATGTGTGGCAGCAAAATCAAACGTATGATTCTGTTTACGATTCGTACATTAACTATGTCCGAAATCACTTTGGTTCAAATGCAGTAATAGTCTTTGTTGGGTATGAGGAAGCTTGTACTAATACAAAAGCAGTAGAACATCTTCGTCGATCTTCAAGCTACAGTTCAGCTGATACGCACTTTCAGGGGAGCATGGTGATGACAGTGGGGCAAGATATATTTTTGACCAACAGACACAACAAGAGCAGATTTATCGCGATGCTGAAGACTTAATTTGAACGAGAACATTTTGTCACATAGCAAGCTCCAGGCGATGCTGATGTCCTGATAGTAAAAACAGCGATTCGACTGTCATTCGAGAAAACAGCAGTCATCGTTGGAGAAGACATAGATTTATTAGTGTTACTTGTCGATATTGCCCCTCCCTCCAAATGCATATTATTCATGAAACCCGGAAAAGGTAAGACGGAAACGAAGGCGTATTCATCAGAAAGTTTGAATAAACACACATAAAGCAAGAAACACATTTTGTAACTTCACGCCATTACCGGATGTGATACAACATCTGCACTCTTCAGTAAGGGAAAATTGAAAGCAGGTGCAGTTATTAAATAAGTGGCTTGATTTATGGACTGGTGGATCTATGTTGAAAGATTCAAACACACCTAAATATATTGTTGAGAGATACTGTGAATCATTCCTGTTAGCCTTCTATGGAGCACCAGTATCTGAAATATCTCTAGTTTCACAAAGTCGGTAGGGAAAGGAAGGGCGAGTAATTTAGCGTTGCTACCACCAACAAGTAGTACAGCTCGTGAGCAATCCTTCAGAGTGTATCACCAAGTACAGACATGGAAAGGGATAGAGTTATTACCTACCAATTGAGGGTGGAGGTTTGTAAATTGCAAGCTCTTCCCCATCACCACTACAATGCCACCGGCCTCCAATGCTCCATCATTTGTGGAAACTGTCATGGGTCTTCCTGCCTAAATTCTCCATCTACAGAAGATTTAGTTGGTGATGAAGAAGAGGACGTACTGCTTGATACAGAAGACTGTTAATATGCTGAAAATTAAGATGCTTCTGACTGTCAGTGAAAGATTTGTTTTTAAAATCACTTAGCGTATTATGTCATTTTAATTCTCGTGTGTACGTAACGATTAACAGTTAAATATAGCTCACTTTATTCTTATAATTACGCAATGCACGTAACAAAAAAAAACTGTTCATTTGTGGACTGTACATAAATATACAATACGCTGATAAAGTAAATTGGAAGTTGGAAATTATGAACAGTAAATACAAAACTGCAACTGTTATATGCCAAGATCGAAGCACTGTATACAAATTTTAAAATTATGTTATGTAAATATTGATACGGTGTATGACAAGCAGTACTCTCTAGAGTACATAACTTCTATTAAGGCGATAAAGCATCGGTAGTTGCTTCTGTTACGACAGTACTCGGTAAAATGCAAAAAGTTGTCCTATTAATATGATTTCAAAAAGTAACAATAATTCGTAAAGGACTGAAAATTGAATTTATTTCATGGTTTCTGCATTATTTTAACGTGAAACTTTTAACTGTGTGTCTTGGCAGTATGAACAAAGGTAAATTAGCTTGGAAAACATATTACACCATTTTCAAACCGCTTTTACGGGAAAACTATCAGATCTACGAAAAATTTGCTCTCTTACTTTTTAGTATTATATTTAATTATATTGAATTTTAATAGATACTTTCTTTATTGAAAACAACATTAGAGAAGTTACACCACAAAATGGATTTCTATCACAATTTTACAGAGTAGCGCAGCGAGCACAGCTTGGATCCAGTATTCCTTACGTCAAAGGGAAGGTCTGTCCCAAAAATCGTCTCTCTGCGATTTTTTTCCGAAGTGAAAGTCTAAAGTGACTGGACTATTTATTACCTGTGTTTGGTATATTACGTTCGTGTTTTTTTTTTTTTTTCAGTTTTGCCTGTTTTGGTACTGTTTTATGCTGCACTTATTTATATATTATGTATTGAATTTTTTGTAGTTGCTGAGACAGTACTTTTCGTAGAAAATTAGTGGGTATTTTATTGTGTACGTGTGTTCCGAGTACATCTAACTTGGCCAGTTATCCTTGATTGTTTTATTGCATAGCATTATGTCCACGGCGACATACAAAGGCCTGCTGTGACTCATGCTCAAATATTTATACAAAATACTCACTGTTAAAATGTCGAAATGAAGTGACGCTAGGCAATACTTCTAGCGAATTTCAGTCGCTTGTAGTAATGTGCTAAGCATTCTTGTCCACGTCAGGCAGCGCATACGGGGTTATAAATAAAGATAGGGGAGGATGGGGAAGCAGGAAACATTTGTCGACGAATTTCCTGACCTTCATGATAAGACGGAAGACCTCAGAGAATGCTGACTGAAGGAAACTGTTCCAGGTAACTCTCTCACCTTAGCTTTTCATCGCAAGCGCTTCCGTGAGGTAAGTATGCAGCAGGCTACGAGCGACTGTCGGCAATTTCCGGCCTATCCTGACGATGCGGGGTTACCCAAAGTTTGCTCCGAGACTTCACAGCACAACTGTTTGTTTCTTAGCACTGACCGCGGGGGATGAAGAGGTTTGTGTTTGTTGTCTGAATGCTTGTGCGTGGGCCGTACTGAACGTGAAGCCAGGAAACAAGGATTTACTGAAACGAATCTTTATTTTGTCAGTAGAGAAACCCCTCAAAATGTCATATAAACTACAAATATCTCTATCGCTATGAGCGAATGTTGAGCTGTAATGACACATTCTTTGAAGGCAAACTCTTGCGCGGAGATCAATGGTGTAACGGTTTGTAACCAAAATGAGATCACAATAAACACATAACTCTAAGTAGAATTAATTTATGAAGTTCGCTAGAAATGTTGTATAATGTCACTTTATTTCGAAAATTTTATAGTAAATGTTTTGAATTGTATGTCGTCGTGGACATAATGCTATGCAATAAAACAATCAACAAAACTGGCCATATTAGATGTACTCACAACATACATACACAATAAAAATACATACTTATTTCCACAAAAATACTGTCCCATCAACTACATGTAGATAATACAATAAATAATAAATAAATAAGTGCAGCATAAAACGTTACAAAATCAGGAAAACTAAAAATAAGCCGTGCAGCAAAATATAGCTAAGACATGTGTTTTGTTGAAATGATGATAAATGAAATTCTTATATTTGATGCTCATCATTGTATTTAATTGCTTTTATAACTGCGTTAAAACTTCATACAAAGTATTGAAAACATACGCACGTACTGCAAACAACAAGACATTGCTACTAATAATAATAAACTATTGTACTGCTGCGCGGCATTCAAAGTCTAGCGGAACGCATAGAATGTTTAGTTTCACGTCACTGCATGTTGCTGCTACTTGGCGGCAGCACCACAAACTAAATCCTCAACATAAGCCGCCCACCTTGAAGGAATGTCTTCAATCCACTGCGTGTGATAACAAGAAGACAATACTACTGTCAATCGCTACAACTAACATTGTATATTACAGACAATGGCGGTAAATCATATGTGTTCATAAACAAATGAATTAATTTATATAACACTGCTGTCATTCTTTGGCAAGGGACACAGTTTTGTTATGGCCCTTTTTGATGTTCCTGCTGATGTGCGAATAGTGGCCACTCTCACCATGGCATCTGCACCGGGATGCACCTCCACTATTCGTGCCAAGTTCCACTTAAGGGATGGTAGATTGTTGTCCTTCACTAGAACCATGTCACCAGGCTGAAGATTGGGGACTCGTTGCCTCCACTTCGGTCGTTGCTGAAGACTTGACAGGTATTCTCTAGACCGGCGAGCCCAGAAGTGCTGCAAAAGCTGCTGGAAATATTGCCATCGAGATAGTCTGTTCATTGGCAACACCTTCAAATCAGCGTCAACTGTTGTTGTGAGTGCACTGCCGATAAGGAAAGGACCAGGGGTTATAGGAGAGGGATCATTAGGATTTGATGACATCGGAGTAAGTGGACGAGAATTCAAGCATGCTTCCACTTGTGTTAGTACTATACAGGTCTCTTCAAAACCAAGACAGGCTCGTCCTAGTGTTCGTTTCATGTGGTACATCATGGATTTACTGCTGCCTCACACAGACCGTCAAAATGGGGAGAACGAGATGGAATAAAGTGCCACTGAATGTTCAAAGGTAACAGAAAGTATTGCACTTGTGTTTTATGGATTTCTGGTGACAAAAGCTGACATAACTCTTTTAGTTCTCGATTCGCTCCCTTAAAGTTTGTAGCATTGTCCGAGAACAACTGAGAACAGATTCCACGTCTGCTTATGAATCGTTTCAGTGCTCCCAGAAATGATTCAGTGGTAAGATTTCCGACAAGCTCTAGATGGACCACCTTGGTAGCAAAGAAAACAAAGACTGCTACATATGCCTTAACTGGCCACTACCATGCCTGTGGCTTGTCCGTATGCAGATAGGTCCACTGAAATCCACACCACTGCACAAAAATGGCCGACTTGGGGTAACTCTTTCATAGGGTAAATTCCCCATAATTTATTATGATGACTTAGGATTGTTTCGAAAACATGTCAAACATTGATGCACGATTTGGCGTGTTAGGTTACGTCCACCCAGAGGCCAAAATTTCCGTCATAGTGATGATAACAATTGCTGAGGACCTGCGTGGAGTTGTTTGAAATGTTCTTGCTTTGCTATTAGTCGAGTCAATGTACTTTTGGCTGGTAAAGCTATAGGGTGTATTTCGTCATATGATAGGTTTGAGTTTTGAATTCTCCCATCAACTCTGATGAGTTTATGTGCATCAATAAATGGGCTCAGATTCTTCAATTTTCTCTGTTTGATAGTTTCATTTCCTCTAGAGAGATCGTGGTATTCCTTGCTGAAGAATTCTGATTGAACCATCTTGATGAGACATCTTTGTGCATGCCGAATCACTTGAACTAATAGGTTTCCAAGCTTCTTCTGATCTGGATTACGTGAACTGTTGATAAATCGCAAACGATATGCGGTTATCCTGCTTAGCTTGGAGAAGGATGAATATTTTTCAATGAGGTTTAGCGATTGGATAGATGCAAAAACTGTGATTTCCTTTATCTTCTTCTCTGAAAGTTCTTCTACCAATGGAAATGTTGTAACTACATGGTCATCCACTTCGCCTTGCAACCATGATGGTCCTTTCCACCACTTACACATGTCCAGGATTTGTAGTGTCATCAGACCCCACGATATATGATCTCCAGTATTCTCATCTGTGTTAAAGTACCTCCATTCACAACTGACAGTTAGTCTTTGCACTTCTGCAACACGATTAGCCACAAATGTTTTCAGCTGTGATGATGAGTATTTTAGCCATGCCAACACTACCGTAGAGTCAGAGCAGAGAATAGGGGAGGGGGGTATCAGACCACTGATGAGCCTCCATTACCTTTGTATGAGTAAGACTGCTGCACAGAGCTCTAAACGTGGTAGTGTTGGTTTTTTGAGAGGTGCTACTCGCGATTTTGAACATAATAGTCTTGAAGTTACATTTCCAGTTTCACTCTTGCATCTGATGTAAATGCAGGCTCCATATCCCTTTTCAGATGCGTCACAAAACCCAAAGAGTTGTGATTCTATGAAATCCTTCACAACCCGGCGTGGCACTTGCAAAGCTCTTAGATAGGGTAGCTCTTGACGGAATTGTCTCCATGCTGAATCTAAGCTGGCAGGTAGTGATTCATCCCAATCTAATTTTAGTTCCCACAACTGTTGCAAGAACATTTTTGCTCGTAGTATTACTGGCCCTATTAGTCCTAATGGGTCAAATATCCTAGCTGTGTTTGAGAGTATGGATAGTTTGGTGACTCTCTCATCCTGATCAATGTCTTGTATGAAGAATGTAAAAACATCATGATGTGGATTCCATAGGAGACCTAAACTCCTAATTGAGTTATCTTTTGATGAGATATGACATGTTTCCCGGTTTTCAGGTGAGACTTGTGATAGTACTTCTGGTTTGTTGGAACACCACTTCCTCAGATTGAATCCACCACATTGTAGCATTTTAGTGAATTGTTGTAATTCTTGTATGTCATCCTCAGTATCTGCACCTGTAAGTAGGTCATCAACGTAGAAGTCTCTGAGAGTAACCTTCGATGCCCTTGGAAAGTTTTCTGCTTCCTCCTTCGCCAGTTGCTGAAGACATATAGTTGCAAGAAACAGAGCACTTGCAGTTCCATATGTGACGGTGTTCAATCTGTAGATCCGCAATTTTTCTTGAGGATGTTCCCTCCAGATTATTCTCTGTAAATCTCTGTCTTGACGATGTAACTGAATTTGTCTGTACATTTTTTTCAATGTCAGCTGTAATCACTAATCTGTGGCTTATAAATCGAATTACAATTGAAAACAAGTTATCCTGAATCATGGGCCCGACCATGAGAGCATCGTTAAGAGACAAGCCAGATGATGATTTGCATGACGCATCATACACTACTCTTAATCTTGTTGTTGAGCTAGTTTCTTTCTGCACACTGTGATGTGGAAGATAGAATGTTGGGTTGGGAGTGGCTTACTCTGAATCAGGAATTATTCCCATGTGACCTAAATCTTGATATTCATGCATGAACTTCGAGTATCCTTGAAGAAGACCTTGGTCTCTTTCCAATCTTCTTTCCAAATGTTGAAATCGACGAAGTGCTGAATGTCCTAGTTAGGTGATGTTTTCATTTACTGGTAGTTTTACATGATATCTCCCATTTTCATCCCTTTTGCAGTTTTCCACGAAATGCTCTCCACATGCTTGCTCATCCAATGTACGGCAGGGTTTATTTGAGCAGTCCTCAATGTCCCAAAATTTCTGAAGTTGTTCATTCATTGTTTTGTGGTTGGTGCTTAACAAACACAAATTAGACATTTTATTTTGTGACTCAGCATTAACAGTGCCCGATACAACCCAGCCCAGCAATGTTTTTGCATCAACACATTTTCTATTGTGGGTCTGAACTGGCCAATACAAAGAAGTTCAAAAAACAACTCTGCACCAATTAACACGTCTATGGCCTGAGGATGGTTAAAACCTGGATTAGCCAAATTAATATTTGGTGGAATGTTCCAATCACATACATTAACAGTCGCAGTTGGCAGTCCTGATGTTATTTTTGGCAAAACTGTGAAATTCAGTGTTGCTGAATAACTGGTAAACCTTGACTAAATGATTGCCTGAGTAATGCGTCCTGACTTTGTAACTATTGAGCATACCTGAAATGGATGCTGAGTTCTTGGTTTGTTTCAAGTTTAGCATTTGCGCAATTTTTGTAGTGATAAAGTTTGATTGCGATGCAGAGTCCAAAAGCACCCTGCATGGGTCTGTTTGGTTGTGCACATATCAAACATGCACAATAGCTGGTGACAGCAAGACATGAACAGTTTTTGCTGATTTGACATGATCATTTACAGATGATGTTTGTGAATCAGGTGTAAATGGTGGTGCTGACGTGTTGAGGTTGCTATGTGATGTTGAACCGAACTTGTCGGTTTGACCGGCAAGTTTTTACGTCGCCCGAGAATTTCGGACACTTCAAATTTCCAGCTACTAAAATATTGACTTCATTTTACATCTGTATATTCTCCGCAGCTAAGTTTTCAACATTTCACGTCAATAGAAACACTTACGTACCTTGTGCTCCAGCAATCCACTTGTATTAGTTCGGAACATTTTACGACGCAGTATGTAAACACGAGGTTTCACCTCCATAGACATGATGTGAATTAAGCAGAGACACAGGTGCAGAGAGTCCAACTAACTTTGCGCTGCACTAGCCCACTCAAGTGAATGGCGCCGTACATCAAGAAACTGTTCTTCGTGTTATTATAAGTAATTTTCTTGTCAATATCTGAAATTTATAAATTGAGATATTTTGTAATTAATTTTCTACACACCGAGTAATAAAAAGTTTGTATTTAGTTTTCATTATGTATTTTCAGGCTTATTAGTGATAATAATTTTATTGTAATTTTTATGTGTTACTGTTGCTCCGCCATGTTGGGCGGACTATTTTCAGGGATTTAATAATCGCTCGCTGTTAGTATTAAGCTTCCTGGATTTCTCATATGTGCGTTCAGTCGGCTTCCAGCGAAATGTAAGTGTCAGTCTTATTATTCGTTATTGTAAATGTGGAATGGGTTGTTATGCTGCAGGACTTGTAATTGATTAATTTTCGGCGCCTGTTTAGTTATTTGTTATTTTTTCTTCAGTTGAAGTCCTGTAGCATAATGGTCCAAGTCCTAGTGTTTCGTTCGTGTTTTTCTGTTCGTGTTTTTTTCTCCTTTTTACTTATTAATTCTGGTTAACTTTCACGTTTGGGTTTTCAAGTGTTTAACTTCTGGTAACTTCTATATTTTCAGCTTTCAGAGAGAAAGAGGGGCAGACATTTAAATATTTTGAGTTTTGTTCGTATTTGTTGATTAATAATTGCTGGCGTGTAATTTTCAAGGTTAGACCTTTGCAGAGAAAGTAAATTTATAGCAGATCATTTATAATATTTGGATTGAGTAATTTTC